>JAZGTK010002947.1:3642-20165 GCA_036877625.1 Ambastaia sidthimunki | reverse complement strand
ACACACACACACACACTATATATATTTTTAGCACATTTGCAATTCCTTAATGGTCTGAATATTAAATTAAAGGCACCTCTCTCTCTTTTTCTCTCTCTCTCTCTCTCTCTCTCCCTCTCTCTCTTTCTCCCTCTCTCTCTTTCTCTCTCTCTCTCTCTCTCTCTCTGTCTCTCTCTCTTTCTCTCTCTGTCTCTGTCTCTCTCTCTTTCTCTCTCTCTCTCTCTCTCACTCTCTCTCTCTCTGTCTCTCTCTCTCAGTATAAGAGTGCTGGGGTGATTGAGCTTGAAGCGTGTATTAAAGCTGTGAGAGTTTTGGCCATTCAGAAACGAGCAATGGAGGCATCAGAGTTTCTTCAGAACGCCGTCTACATCAACCTGGGCCAGGTGAGCGCTCACATCCTGCTAACACACCAACCTTTCAGAGCTTCTGCTCAGTGAATGAGATGCTGTTGAGCAGACGTACGGTAAACGGTACAGTAAACGGTACAGTAAACGGTACAGTAAACGGTACAGTAAACGGTACAGTAAACAGTACAGTAAACAGTACAGTACAGTACAGTAAACAGTACAGTAAACAGTACAGTAAACAGTACAGTAAACGGTACAGTAAACAGTACAGTACAGTAAACAGTACAGTAAACAGTACAGTAAACAGTACAGTACAGTAAACTCTGTTGAGACAACCTGGAGTCGAGGGACTTGATCAAAGACACAATGATTCTAGTTAACGGATCATCTCTTGTAGGAGTCACAGTAAACCAGTTCTGTAACCAGTTGGCAGGTCCATGTGAGTTCTGCAGGTGCCAAACGCCTCAGAAACGTTTGTCATAGAGCTGCACAAATGACCAAAGCATCGCAAATCTGCTTACCGCAATGTTTAGCTGTAACTAATGTGTAGTCAGTTTTAGGTCAATGTAAATGGCAGAGAGACCAGAAAGAATATGAAAACTATACGGTTATTTAATTTGTAGTATTTAAAGCTGCTTTCCGTAACTTTGCCCCTCTGTCGCCACCTCAGTTTGAAACATAAAATGTACTTCACCTTATAAACCTTATGTACTTCACGTATTTTGAAAAATTCCAGGAAAAATTCCTTCAGGAATTGTTTTTTTCCTAAAAAAATTAGACCCAACAGGCCAAATTATAAATCATTATTGTAAACTTTCCGTTGCGAACCAGGTTAAGGTTTATAACGTGTTGTGCTCTCAGCTCTGTGTAACATATTTTATCATGTTGAAATCCATTCTGCAAATTTAAACTCTTAAAATCAACACAGAAAATGCCAAAAGTCAGCTACACCACCCTGATTTTCAGACTTCCACCTTTAAAATGAAAATCAGTAAATGTTTCGGAGAACTGTAGTCTGAGACTTGAAGGCATCGATTCAAGCTATTCCAGAAGGATTTTTCCTTCAGCGTATGTTTATCTGTGTTCAGCTGTCAGAGGAAGAGAAGATCCAGCGCTACAGCGTCCTCTCAGAACTCTACGAGCTCATCGGCTTCCACAGGAAATCTGCCTTCTTCAAACGAGTGGCTGCCATGCAGTGTGTGGCCCCCACCATCCCGGAGCCCGGCTGGAAAGCCTGCTACAAACTCCTGCTGGAGACCTTGCCGGGGTACAGCCTCTCTCTGGACCCTAAAGACTTCAGCAAAGGTAGTGGCACAATTAAAGCTGGTTTCCATCTCATGAGGTGTCCTAAAAACAACAAACAAAGACGGGATGTGCATTAAACTGGAATAGAAATATGTCATACATACCTTACGGTTCTAGAACCTGTAATGACATGTAAACGTGCTCTTTATCCTCTTATACAGTAATTATAATAATGCTGTTGGTTTTATTAATGAATGAAATGAACCTGCTTTATGTTTGTCCTCTCGGCTCGACCCGTTTTATTGTTGGTTTCAAAGGCATCGCTTGTAAAACAGCTGAGCTGAATATGAATTCAGATTTTCTTTAAATAACTCTGTCTGTTTAATGGGCTTTGGTTTATTTGTAATCTAACCAGGCAGCGTGGAAGTAACCTTGTGCTCTTTGTGTGTCTACAGAAGAGCGTTGTGTTTTGAAAAGCTTGTCTCAAGGGTGATGGATATTCTATCTGTTTTTTGTGTTGGAAAACTGTGTCGAGGGAGGGTCTGACCCTGAGCTGTGATGTCAGTCTCTTTAGGGTCCTTAACAATATTCTCTCATTTGAAAAGCTCTCGATATTCTCGACACACACTCACACACGTGTGGAATAATAAAGATGTTTTGCTTTAGACGCAGAGTCTGTTTGTATTATTCAGAATCATAATTCGGAAGAATTGTGTTTGTGTCTTTTAACCGAATGCTTGTATTGGCGTGAGAAAACCATTTCCGTTCTGTGTAGGTGCCAAATCAGCTTTCGTAATGAATTTGGCTAATGAAGTGTGATGCATTTTGTAAGTAAAACAGACTGTGTTGCGACATGTAATCGTATGTTTTAGGACCTCATTGGATCGTAACATGTTAGGCTGGTACTATTTGTGCGTTTGCAAAGTTTTGAAGCCTGTTCACACTGGAAACGTCAGCTATAGTGATAAGAATATTAGCGTACGCACCAGCGAACAATAATGCTAGATTTATTCTAAGCTAACAGAGCCCTTTAAATCTGCAATCTGTAACTTTTGCCTCTCTACCGCCATCTCTGTTTGAAACACAACATTGCAAGTTATTTTATGTACTTTTTATTCAGCATGTTGAAGTCAAACAAGGCCAAACTGACATTTCCCGGGAAATCAGACCTCACAGGTCAGATTAGAAATCATTACTATAACCTTATCGTGATGAATGTGGGAAAGGAGACCGTTTGGAACATTGATCCAAAGTAGCTTTAGCATTGGAAAGTAGCTTTAAATTTGGCTGTCAATGTTGTTTTGTTCATCAGCTAAAAAAATTGCTGTGAAAATGATGCCAACAACTTTGTTTCCCTGTATCGTTATAGTTGTGTTGCTGACTCCGTTATTCTCCTACGTTTAGAACTTTAAATAAGTTTAAGAAATTTTAAAGTACATACTTTGGTGGTTTGGTGTGAACAGGCCTTTACACTTCAGTTTGTAATTTGTCTCACCCCATTTGTGAGCGATGCCTCAAGTTGCCTCAATTGTCAGCAGTGCCTCAAGTTGCCTCAATTGTGAGCGATGCCTCAAGTCTACCTGTGTGAAATGGAGGTGATGCTGGGCTTACTGAAGTTTTAACTGAAGGAGAGAGAGAAACTCATGACAATAGAGACACCAGACACTGCAGAGAGAGAGAGAGAGAGAGAGCGCGAGAGAAAATAGGTTTTTAATTGGCCTGGGAGTTCTCCAGCTCAACTCTCAATTACACTAAGAGAGAGAGAATTTATCATCAGGCTATGATTGATTTGGGTTTAACTCCACCAGTGTGTACAGGGACTCAGAGGGTCTAGTTAACACACAGAAACCAACAGCAGACCCTTGAGTACCATAAACCAGCTCGCAGCGGCTGTTATAGACCCCACACTCTGGCAGGAAGGATTTTCACTGCTCTCCGTTCGAAAAGGGAATGAAATGAGGGTCGTTTCTAATAAATGATGGTGAATTAGGTTTACACCAGCTGTTTGTTAATAGCCCAGCGTTTAGTGGGGTGGGGGTTTAGGAATTAAAGGACTAGTTTACTCAGAAATGAGAATTGTCACTTTCCCAAGTGGTCCAAAAATGATTTTCTTTCTTCAAATACAGCAGTTTTTTTTGCTTTTCTGTATAATTCTTATAAAAGAGCAAAATAGCACCATAAAAGCAGCAGTCCATGGCTTTGTGTTAGTTCATTTGGGTTTAGTTTAGTACACAGCAACACTTCAGATGTTAAGTAAGTTCTGTCGCAAAATGTACAGTGTCATAAACGCTGACCAATCAGATCGTGACCTTATCTTTTACCTTTAGGTTAGGTATGTGGGTATTAGGTTGAAAGTCTCTTCTCTTCCCACATCCTGAAGGTAGGTGACGGTTGTAGATTCGAAACCCCATGTGGGATAATCTTCAATCTGTCACTGTTGAGCCCTTGAGCAAGACACGTAATCTCCAGTTACTCCAGCGGATCTTCTCTGTAATTACTGATACGTCACTAATAAACGACTGCTTGCTCGAAACAGATCCTTTTAAATATGGACTGTGAGAACTGCTGCATAAACTGTGTGTTCCTGCCAGAAAAATTGATCAGATGCCCGAGGCTGTTTATGTTTATGTAGGATCGATAGCAACACTCCTCCGAGGTTTTGTTTCAATAAAAAACTAGTTAAATCAGGTAGGAATATAATCTAAGAACATTGTGGGACGAGAATGGATGTGGTGTTCTCATCTCAAAGGTGAAGATCTGGAGATGCTGTCTAGGACCTATCTAGAATAGAAGATGAAGTAGTATTTCTGCCAGAACTTTGCTATGGGATATCTAAAGCTGTTCAGAGTGGTTACTAGGATGTCCCCTTAGGTTACTAGTTGAAAGTTCTCTAGAACTTTTCTAAAAGTTTTCTAAAAGTGAGGTATCAGTTATGTGCTGGATGAGTTTGTTGGGTTAAGGGTCTGTCTGTCTGTCTCTACCTCACTCTCTGTCTTAAATTGTAAATAGACTTAAAAGAAGAACACCAAAATCCCTTTAACTGTCAATTATTGGGAAGAACTACAATTTGAATCAGAAAACACAAGGTGGCTAATGTGAACAAAATCTGTCACATGCTGTGTTTGGTTTGTAATGCTTTCCTCTGTTTTGCAGGGACTCATCGTGGGTGGGCGGCAGTACAGTTAAGGTTACTTCACGAGCTGGTTTATGCTTCTCGTCGAATGGGGAACCCCGGACTGTCAGTCAGACATCTCTCCTTCCTGCTGCAGACCATGTTGGACTTCCTGTCAGACCAGGGTAAGACTCGAACTCTGACACTCACAGACCATTTTTCTTTCAGGTCTTCGAGGAAACAGCTACAGTTACTGATAAAGCTGAAAACAGCTGAGCTGGTAAAAATGTGGTTAAGTTAGTAGCATCACTTTTTCCTAGTTAGTTACAGCCCAACACAGGTGTGCATGCCGGTGTGTGCAAAGACTTGCCTGCTTGCGTGTGTGTGTTACCTGGATTTCATGAAAGCTTCGGTGTCTTTGAAAAGAGATTGATGTTTTTTTTGTTGTTCAGCCATGGTCCACTTCACAGCGGTCTGTCCCCACAGAGCTGTGCTGTAATCCTGTTTGCCTCACACACACACACACACACACACACACACACTGCTGGTCTGGCAGCTCTGGGGTATTGAGCTCTGTCAAGCTTATCATTTCCTACCAGACAGAACAAATCCAGGGCTCCCTCGGTTGAACTGCGGGATTGGCCGAACCCTGTTTTCAACACAGTGTCAGTGTAACAATGGTTTCCTGTGTTCTGATAAAACCCATTTCTACATTCTGCAGTCCTGTGAGATCCATTCTTATTTTGTCTAAAGAGCTATGTGATCTTTCTCAGGCCTTCGAATGGATAAACCTGCTTATCTGGAGCTTGAAGAAGAATAAAATCAGCAGAGGTTATTTGCTTGTTGCGTTTTAAAGGCAGGGTTTATCCAGAAGCATTTATTGTTATGCTGATTAAAAAGTCACATTCTGATAGCAATCACTAAGTGGTCTAAATAGATATATAGAGTGAGAATCATGAATTGTTCGTCCAATCATTGCTTTCGGTCCAAATGCAATGATAGGATGTCGTACTTGCCTGTCAAACTATGTGTCAGAGGAGGCGTGGCTTTGCAGAGAGCTGTGAAGGAAGGGCGGGATCTTATGCCTTCAAAACTAGCTTGCTATTGCTAGCATTTTCGAAATTGCCTAACCTTCCTTTAACTTTATAGTCAAACGAGCGTTTAGTTTTTTATCACTACATTTTCAATTAAGTTATACAGGCTGTGCCATCTTGTGTTGTTTATGTTTCCAGCATAAGAGTTTTGCTTCCAAACAAAAGTTGTTTTCTGTCAAGTGAGTTACGAACGCTTTGCGAATCGCTTGAAGTGAAACATTAAAAAGAATTTGTTCAAAAGAATGATTCATCCGTGAATCACATCACTATCACTGCTGGCCGACACACACGCCTGTTGGCTCACATTAGCTCCAGCTTCCCACTGTTCAGATGATTGATCTTTGATTGAAGAGAGCAGCACGGCCTACCTGAAATAAAACCGGTGCCATCTGTGAGGTGAAGTGATCGTTGCTTTCTTTCGGCCGGCTTCCTGTTGTTTCGCTTGTTTATCACTGAAATCAAATCTGCTGAAATCGGTTTCGCCATTTTCCATAGAGCGAGCGAGCGAGCGAGAGAKAGAGAGAGAGAGAGAGAAAGAGAGCAGCCATTACAGTCWGATCTGAGTTCAGTCCATTATACATTATTGCTTAATGACTGCTGATTACTGTTTAGCAGGGGTTGTTATAAACAGCCTCAGCACAAAGAGACGCTCTGTGAAATGCTGCTGTCTGATTTAAATGCAGCTACTTGACATTCATCGTGTTTAATCTCAAATTCCTGATGAGATCATGGAGCAGGATTTGTGTGGCGTTTTTCGTTAAAAATAAACAAAAATAACAAATATATTAACATAACAGAGCAGAGTTCAAAACATCAGATCCGTGTCTCATTACCTTAGCTTGATTTGCTGTAGTAAACTTTGGTTTTGTTTGACCTTAACGTATGTCAAGTGACCTGCAATTTTATGTTTCATACAGAGATGGCGATGGTGAGGCAGAAGTTACGAATTGTAGCTTTCTAGAGCTTTGACTCCCTCTCATGGGTCACAAAAACATTCATTCAGAGAGAGAAAGAGGTGTAGGAACGTATATACAGATGTGGCAGAGGGAGAGAAATTGGAGAGAAATGTTTATAGATGGAGAGAGATGAGGTCATAGATCAAATGCCCTTATATCCCTCAGCTCCAGTTTGATCAAAGAATTATGTTCACGTCTGACCAGATGATCTTTCTTAATGCACATTCTTAGTCATATTGTTACAGTTTTTGCTTCTGAGGAACACAAAAAAAATTCTGAAGTACGTTGGTAACCAGACAACAGCGGCCCCCGTTGACTTCCATTGTAGGGACACTAAACCACTGAGACATTTCTCAAAATATCTTCTTTTATGCCCCCTTATGACATAAATAATAGAAAAATGTTAATTGTTCTAGGTGAACTGTCCCTTTAAGATTGTAAACTTTCCATATGAAACATTTTTGCAGTTTCTTTCAGGTTGTACTCGGGAGCTCCGCACATACTTTGTAAGATTGTAGCGGACTGGGGTGGGGTTGGTGTTGGTGGGTGTCAACTAATTAGCGTTTTGTCGCGTTTCATTTGCCAAAGCTCACATGTCAGCAGGGGTTGTGCTGTTAGAAGCTATTTGAGGTGTGTGTTTGGTTGCTATTTCTGAAAAGATTTGTGAAGACGGATCAGGAATGCCAAATAAAGAACTGCGTGCGGAGCCGGCGTGGAACGGAGGAACGTACTTGTGAAATCCTTGCGGAATGAAAGGTGTAAATTGCAACACAGACTTTTATTTTCAGCTCGGCTCTGATGTCTGCAGTGTTAATGTAGTTTTATTTAGAAGTTAGTAGCACATTTTGTGAATGGATGTGTCCGAACGATCTGACGAGACGAAGCTTTACCTAAAGGAAACTGTGTATTTAAATTATACAGATAAAATTTTTGTTTGCAAGTGAGCGAGATGAGGGGATGTCACAAAAACATGTGCAGCTCCCACTGTGTGGCAAAATCAGAACGTTTAACGAAAATGAAGCCTGTTTTTGGAGGCATCTCGTTTTTTCTCTCTCTTGCTTTCAGCCTGTTGTCACACCCCTAAAAATTTACTAGCAGCTCTAGGGAGACGGAGAGAGAAAGAATAAGACTTGTATGACAGAAACATGCATAATTTTAAACGTATTTCAGGAATGATGAACCTGGAATGATGGACCAGAGAATATTGAGAATATTTCAGATCTACAGCACCAGTTGTTTCCAGTCAGATTGTAATGTTAAAATTGCACATTTTTGTGGTAATTAGAATGTATTTTTTGAAAACAAGGTCGTGGTTGTTCTTTGTGTGTTTTTTTATTATCATGGTTTCTGTTGCCAAGAATCTTTCCTTTGGAGGAAAAACGGCCTGATTCAATATGTGACTTCATTTTGTAATGTATAAAGTTAGTGATCTTTGTTTCTGTAGCTCCTGTAGCTATTTAAGGATTAAAAACATGCTGTTCAGACTTCCTGTTCTGATGTGTTTTTTGAACAGGACATTAACAGTTTTTCTCTCACAGTCCTTTTCAGTTGCAGTCTAGAATGTTGACAGTTTCCATAGAAACGGCCCCTCCCTCCTGCATCCCAAAGTGTGGTACGACATCTTGTGGTCCTTAGCGATGGACCATAGCAACGCCCAATCTCCTCCCCCTCAGCACACGGCTATAAACAGCAATTTTCAGAGTCAGTTGTATGTTTACCATTTTTTCTCACGCAATTTTAGCTCTCGATATGCGACACACTTTATAATCCTCTCAGATTGAGAATTGTGCGTGTTTCTCAGCTTTAATTCCTTGTCTGCGATCTGTAATTTCATTGCAGTTGACTCCAGCGCCCCCTTCCTGCGTCCCTGATGAATTATTCATCATTTATAGGACAATCATCAGAGCTTATATCCTGTCAGCAGTGCTCAGATCAGCCTGAATGGAGCAGTGCATCTTTTGCGATGGCTGCAGCTATTTCCCTTTTTGTTGAGTCAGTGACGCTGTAGCATCATGCGACAGGCTCTTTCTCTCTGTATCATCAAAAACGTTTAAAAGCAAGAAAACTGTCAGATCAGGTAGATGCTAAAGATGCATGTCGCTGTGGTCAGCTTGGTTCTGTGATATATAAGATGATGTGGTTTTTATTGAGCAGTATTTACTGGTGGTGTTTGTATATCTTACTTAGAGTTGAATCGATTTCAACAGCTGAAATAACTTTCCCTTTAAGATGATGTCATCAAGCCCTATTATTTCTCAAGCCCCTCCCCACAGTGTTCACGATCCAATCAATGCATGTTGGAAGGATCAAGTCCGGCCCTGCATTGTATATTATTTGCATTTACAGAATTTTATAGACGTTGTATTGAACACACTTCAGTTATTTTGTGTTTACTTGTTTTGTATTTTATATTTACTCCAGATGTTTTGCCTTTAAATTTATTATTTAATTTAAAGTTGATTATCGTTTTAAAAAACTCACCCATGATGGCTACAGTAACGCGATCGCCCGTTGTCCTTTTTAAGTTTGTGTTTGCCGTTCACCGCCCGAGTAAAACAGCCTGTATTTCTCCTGCAGATCAGTTATAAGTGCTGGATCAGAGTTTGTTGATATCTTCCCGTGAGCATCATTTACTGAAGAATAGATTTATTCCAAAGCAACTCTCTGTCAGTCTTGTCGATGCTTTGGTGTCCATTAGTAAGAATATGAGTCATTTTGAGGCTGACTGGCCCTATTCACTGACTGGGTAGTTTTTAATCTAATGGCTTTCTTTTGCTCATTTATCTTTTCAATACCATCCTTTCAAATGAGAGAAAGACATTTTTGTGTTGTGCTGTTTTAAAAAGCTTTTCATTGGAAACATAAACAGCTGGTGTAATATTGTGTGTAGCATCTGAAAGACTGAATGTCATTTTTTTATCATTTTTGGAGCTTTGCTACCATTATTTATCAGGAAATGGAGACAGGATCGAGATGTGTGTGGATTCAAACCCACTCTTTTCACTTGAGCACCGTGGCTCAATGTCTTTGGAATGTTGGTGAAACATCTCAACAGCTTCTCTAAAGATAGGAGATGTTCTGTCATTGTATTATAGTTGTATTATAGTGTTTGTATTATACTTCCTTTGATATGAAAACAAGGGCATTGTGGGTAAAATTAAAGGGCCAGGCAGAGGTTTTAAGGTTTGTTTTTTTGGTTGTGCTACAAGCTTCTAGAAAATAAATCCAATCATTTTTAATATTCTCCAAGAAGATGGACTCTGCAAAGTGATTCACTTTGTTTTTCCTGTTGTTATGTGAGATTAGTGTTATATAACCAAATTGTAGGTATAGACCCTGTCTAACAGAGCTTTAAAAATACACATCTCTCTCTCTCTCTAGTACTCGCAATAAACAGAACATTTGAGAACATCTATTAAATTGTTTTTTGATCTGCACTCTGAAGTTTGGGGCACTTATCGTGCAATTTTAAAATCACAAAAATGCTGTTTGTTGGTCTGTTTCAGCAGACAATTTAAAAAAACACAAAACAACATTAGCAATGAATTCAAGCTCCATAAACCCACGTAATACAGAGTATTACAGACGATTTGGTGAAGAATAATCTAGGGCAGAATTTTATCCACTGAGATTTGATTGGCTTGTGAAATATGAAATTGTTTATTAATGTCAGATGGTGATTAATACTGTTTTTCTTCGCTTGTGTGGTTTTGGTAAAGTCATTAGAAAAATAATAATTTAGGCTGGAAAAAGTAATAATGCAGGTATACATTTCTTAATAAAAGAGATTGAAAAAGTTATTTGATAATAGATATTAAACCAACATTTTTTTTTGTGCATAATATGACCAGGGAAATTAAATAGAGCCAGTTTTGTTTTTCTGATTTCAAGCCACAGATTCACCTTTATTTTCTTTTTCTTGTCCTTAAATAAAAAAAGTATTGCTTTAATTTATACATTTTATTCCCTGTTTGTTCATCTATCAGAGCCATATAAGATGAAGGCCAATGTATTCCCTCTCTGTGAGAATCAATTTTAAAGACTCTCTCTGACTCCATCTTGTCTCTCCTATGCTGGGCCAGATTAATCTATGAGAAATAAAATATCGATGAGGCTGTTCTATCAAGTATTAATGCTGGATCATTACAGGAAGCTATTAGATTGGTCATCGGAGGGGGCGGAGCTAATTCTCTGTATAGAGACCATGATGTGATAGATTCAGTAATAAATCTAAACACCTTTACTCTTAATAAGAACAACAGCACAATGTTGTTTACTGTGTGCATTGGAAAGAGACAATGTCAAATATTATTCCTCCCAATATTGACTTAATTCTTGACTGATACAGCAATAGTAATAATATGAAATCAGGGATATATAATGCGTCTGTTTTTCGTGTCTCTAATGCGTATCGTGCTGTTCAGCACATTTCAGGAATTCGCCGAACACTCGCTCTGGTTCGGGCCGCAGCGGATTCAGTGTTTTTTTCCGCTCAGGGTTGTAAATTGAGGCCATAAACCTTTTTATAGACAGAGCTGTAAGTCAGTAAGATGCTCACCTGTGGAAACGGAGCTTAAAATAGAGGCGATCGTTATGCCCGCTCGTCTCCGCTCATGATGTACGGACGCTCCCATTATTTGCATTGTTAAATTTATACCTCACTGTGGGCTAGAGGCTTGTGAAGGGGATTGTGGGTAATTTTACCCCTGGGGCTCACGGTTCACTTTAGATGCACTGATGATCTATTGATTTATGTGCTGTGGGGGCTGGCTCTCAGAAACAGTGATGTTTCATTATCAGTGATAGGTTTGATGTATAAAACGCATTATAACTTTTCTTTGCTATAAATTTCTTCAGAAACGCTAAAACATTGCAATACATTATTATAATACTTGTTCATTGGGATCATTGTCTGCAAGAAGAATTATTTAGTATTATTAATATACTCTTTTCAAGATATAATTCTGGATGTTTATGTATAATGTATTAAAGCTGTGGTTGCAGAAATAATCATAATTAAATCTTCTGAATACTTTTTATGATGGGTTATTTAGGGGCAGTTGTGGCCTACTGGTTAGTGAGGCTTGTAATCAGTAGGTTGCTGGTTCGATTCCAGCGCCGGCAGGTAGGAACTGAAGTGCCCTTGAGCAAGGCACCTATTTGCTCCCCGGGAGTTGCAGGGATAGCTGCTCACTGCTCCGGGTGTGTGTATGTGTGTGTTCACTCCTCATGAAGGATGGGTTAAATGCAGAGGTCACATTTCGGGTATGGGTAACCATAACTGACAAAAACATGTCACGTTTACTTTCATGATAAAGTAGACAGTCTCTATTGAAAGTGTTATGTAATTTTTTGTTTGTTAAGCAGTAAACTCATGGCCCATGCTTTTAAATTAACTCCATGTTTTTCCTGCTTCCTGTCTCCACAGAGAAGAAGGAAGTGACCCAGAGTTTGGAGAACTACACATCCAAGTGTCCCGGAGGAATGGAGGTGATCACCCTTCCCGATGGACTCAAACTTCCTGCTGTTCCCTTTACCAAACTGCCCATCGTGCGGTGAGAGATCCTTCTTGATCTAGAACCATCAGAACATGCAGATCTGACATTTACAGTATATAGCCTAGTAGTGATCAGACATACTGGTTACCTCCAGACAGCAAGAAAGATCCTGTTTACCAAGATATGACCCCCTAACAGCCTTTTTAAACAAACAGCTTTCTTTAGTTTAAACGTACACTTGATAAAACTCATGAACTTAAGTAACGTTTCATGTTTGTTAAAAAACTTACATCTTAAAAACATACGTCTTGTTTATTTTATCTTCTTCAAACTGTACTTTTTAATGGAAAGCAGAAAGCTTCGTATATGCCCTCATCTCTCCCCCGGTCTTCACCGATCTTCTGTGTGTGTAGAAAGAGCTTATTAATATGTTTAACAGATGTATTTTATAATCCCATGAGTAAGTTAAATTTAACATATTCACTTGATTGAAGTCTTCATGTCTCTGAGCTCTCCTCTCCGAAGCTTTCTTTTCATTTTGTTGTCAAAAAATTGAATAATTTCCGTAATTTAATCTTAAAGGGATGTTTAATTGTAAAACTCCCTAGGTTTCTCTCTCGCAATATCTCTGTCTCCGTCTTTTGCCAGACTTTACGCAGAGGTGTAATTTAAGCATCTCTTTAAAATAGTAGCGGAATGGAATAATTTAGTCTCACGAGAGAGATTGTTGTCTTATAAGAAAGAGTAAATGTCAGTATAAAAACCTTTCAAACGCAAATGTTGTTGCTTTGGCAACAGTGTTGTCGACTGTTTATGCTCTGAAGCTGAATTGTTCTCTTTTGGGAAGACAGTAAAAGTTAGCAGTGATATTTCTGTAACTCGTTTCGACGAGTGTCTTTTTGTGGACTGGAAGTGTTTCAACAGAACTAAAAAGTGATGAAAGCTGGTCAGCCGTTAAGTGCTCGATTTAGAAACTCAGTTTCTAAGGTGTTACCAAGTGGTTTTAGTGCATTTCCGTGCTGTTGCTAAGGGCATTGCTACCGGAGTAAGTTATTCATTATTTCTAAATAATTCTGTTATTGCTTCTCCTTTTAAAAAAAAAAAACATTGCAAACATTCAGCAAAGATTGTGTAGATTATAGTTGTGTATATGTCCACTGCTTAAGATGTGTTTTGTGATCTGTCTTTGTATTTGACGTTTATAGATCTGTATCTCTCCTGAACCTGCCGGTGAGTTTACGGCCTCATAAGGTGAAAGGGCTTCTGGGACAGGGAATGTCTACAGCCAGCCCGTTCATCTACTCTCCAATCACAATGCACAGCAGAGGAGACGAACGTTCAAAGAAAATCGGTGGGTTTTTCTCCCAGATCTTTCTGAAACGTTAGGATTTTTCACATTGCGTTTAACCCTGGGTTATTGTCCTTTTAAACCCGGGTTAAAGCTATATAAACCTTGGGTTAACACTGTGTAATTTTGTTTAGAACAGCTTTTAAACGTGATATTGATTCTCCTGGCGCACAGATCTAAGATAACAAAGATATCAAGTGTAAAACATTGCAGTGTTGGGATTTAATGATGAGTTGTGTAGCAACAGACAGCAGATCGTAAACTAACCGTGCACAAAAGCTTTTACCCTGTTCTTAACTTCAGCATCTGAGAGGAAGATGTTACACTTCTGTGATGCTGAGACAGTATTAGTTTTTGTAATATAAGGCAGACATTAACAAAGACTGCATGGCTAATGCTTGCTGTACTTTTCCACTTTATTCTAGGTTTTGTAAATTTTTATCATTTATATTAACATTTAATTTTGCTTTATGGCTTTGGTTGTAATTAGTGTATGAAACAGAAATCAGAACACGCTGTTGAGATTCTTCATGGTGTTATTGAATGTCTTTTCACTGCTGGCAGTCAGAGACAGTTGGATGGTGTTTAGGTGTTTTTTGGGCCTTAAGCAGAATCTCATCCACAGCTTTATTTTTTATAAACTAATTACGGCAAATAACAGAATTTTGGCACTTTATTATGGTAAAGAAATACTGTGTCGTGAAACTGTGAATTTTCACATTAGCTTGTCCAGTGATAGTAATACTGTGGTATTTTGATCTCCAATTTTATTCTGTATTTGTGTTGTGCTACAGAATATGACAGTGATGATCAAACTGTACAGTGGGATAAACTGTATATCAAAGTACAATGCTGGTATATAAAACTACACTGCATAAAACATCATATTTCCGTACCACTGGTAAATCATTATATCAGATTTTTCTTCTTCTATGTGATGTCTTGCTCCACATTTCAAACTTTATTACGTTTTACATCAGTTAAATGTCTGATCCCAGTTCAGGCTCCAGTAGACCCAGACTGAAGCTTAGGGATCGTGTCTAAACTCTCACTCTTATGGTCTATTTGAGCGTAACTTTGAGTTCTATTGTCGTGTATTTTTGGATTATTAGGGACCCCGAGAAACTGGCAGGAATCTAATGATGACAGATGGCTGTTCGCTGTGCGCTTGCCCCGACTTTTCAAACAAATCATGTTGTATAAGAGTCAGATGGCTGTTTCCAGCCTGTCTCATTTCTTTCTGCCAAAACCCACCAACGTCTGCTGTAAATACTGGCTTTGTTTTTTTGTATGTTATTTTATGTTATCCCATGTCCACTTTGATACTCCCAATGGTTCTGATTTCACTTTGGTTCACACCCGTGTCGTTAGTCAACTTCTTTTGTGATGGATTAAAATTGTTTTCAGGTGGGCATGGAGAATCACACAGGTGGGCACTTTCACCCAGACTTGCGTCTTTCTGTTGTTTAGAGGACATTTAAAGTTGCCTTAATTTCCGGGTGATTATGCCAAACACCTTAAGGGGAGGCAGAGAGATTTCCCAAGAGGATGAAGCCGGGAAATAATTTACATTCAGGACACATTTATTCCGGTAGTTTACATAATGAATTAGTGCCACATACTTTTGAAGGCTACCTTAAAGTGCGTCTTTGGTGAAATGCCACTCGCATGTATCACTCACAAGCACGTCTCTGCATTTGAACCTAAGTGTCAACAGTCTAAATCGTGATGGTATTATACGACCAGGTTGTAGAACACAATGCCATCTGCATCCAGGAACCATTTAGTTTACCACTAGTACACGATTAACTAGTACACGATTCTTTAATACGAGTGTATTATGTCCGCCAGAATCCTTCACCTCAATGACACAAAGTGTTGGGGCTTCACAGTGATTCACAGTTTTTATCTTAGCCGTCGTGTCTTCCTGTCTTCCATCCCTCCGTCTGCCGCTTAACAATTTCAATTATTCATTTCACTCTTGTTCAACAGCTCCCGTGCACTTTGTAGTCTCAAACGGCGCTTGTAAACGAACCACGTCGTACGATACTCATCCGTGTTGAATCGGTGCGGCCCGCGCAAAAACATCCCAGAATTCCAGACGGAGGGGAAGTGTCAAGTCAGAATTTCTTGTGACAGTAAAAATCTTTTGGCCAATGAAAAATGTCACTTGTTTGCTGTTTGCAGTCGAAACCGCATTGCTTTGAATATTTTATGCGACGCTGCGACGCTGACACCCCGCGCGGTGCTAAATTTGGCCAAGCAGATGCGCCTGCAGGTAATGCAGGTAAACATCCCACAGTCTTATCTGTGCGGAGAAACGAAGATGTTTGTATTGATTCTGAACTGCGGGGGTCTGTTTTAGAGATGATATTGATGTGTGAACTGGTTAGTGTGTATTTGTGAAGATCACAGTACAGTATAAGACATACGCATGGCTTTGTGTGTGTTCCTTTGTGCGTCTGTGTGTATGTGTGCATACATAACTGAATGTGTATTCCTGTTTGTGTGTGTGTGTGTATGCATACATACTTATGTGTTTGTGCTTGTGTGTATATACAGTACCTGTATATACTTGTGTGTGTGTGTGTGTGTGTGCCTGTGTGAGCAATAGTCTGGGTTTGTGTGTGTGCCTGTGTGTGTGAGCACAAGTCTGGATTTGTTTGTGTGTATGTGTGTGTGTGTGTGTATGTGTGCGCGTTTATTTCTTTGCTCTTGCAGTCTTGCCAGAAAGCTGTGTGACTCACACACCAGATGTCTCTGGAGAGAGGACCTTTATCAAAGTGAGCAGCTTACACACACACACACACACACACACACACACACAGAGTCAGAGGTTTGGGTTTATGTTTTGGTGTGGTATCATTAGTCGTGCATAAACTGACTCAAGGAGATATTTGTGCATTTGAATAAGACTGTTGAG
>JAZGTK010002946.1:0-29250 GCA_036877625.1 Ambastaia sidthimunki | reverse complement strand
GTCAATGTTTCCGGTCTGTAAATATTCGTGTTACTGCTCAGATTAACTAGTTTGGCTAACAAGCCAAACACATGAAAAGCTCAGACTTCAGGGGTCACAGCGGGGGGAGTGTCGCTGTCATACACAGTGAGCTGCTGTTGATCCAGGAATCCAGCAGATGCTAACTGCTCATAAACCTTCCAAACATTGCATTTATAAAGGTTAAGGAATCCAACTGGTTTAGAATTATCTGTCCGCTTATTTCCTGGTAGTCAAAGGCTGCTTTCTCATAGCTAAGGAGATTTACTGAAATTCTCAGTTGTTTAAATTAATTGTGTTCATTCATTTAAATTAAGTTTGTAATTTGTTAACATTATCTCATATATTTCTTCAAAAAACCCTTTGGAGAATAAAACAAACAAGACAGTAGTTGAGATACTGTAAGAGCTCTAAAAATGATGGATAATTGAAAAATGAAAGATAATTTAATCTTGCTCAAATCTCTTGAAGTTGAGAAATGTTTGAATTTACATGGACTTTATTTACTGTGTCAGTTCGAGTTTACGTTTGTTATTCGTTTGGTTAGTGGTTGGACAGCCTGTTACTTTTGTTATGCTGTGTGTATATTTAGGGAGGTTAAAACAGTTTTTACAGGAAGTGTTGCCCACAGTGTCACAGTGATACAGTATGTTGTGAAGGGCAGGGGGCACTGCCTCACCCATTCCAATCTCCTCACCAATCTCCACATGACTGTACAGCTCATTACGGTCATAATGGACCTAAAGGGAAGTTGGCTCAGCTTTCACTGACTGTCCACTGCTTATGTTGTCCTGAGCATCACATAATATCAACATGATGTTAGGTTGCTATACCAGCTAACAATTTTAGCTTGTAGGAACATTCAAAGCTTGTGTGGGAACATCAAAACGTCAATTTTTTTATGTTTTCAAAACGTTCCACTAACAACCTAACAATAATGTTTTTGGTATATATTGTATGATATATAACGTTAAGATATGTTCCACTACAGTTACTGCGAAAACATTTGGGAGAACTTTGAGAGAAGGTTAGCCAGCATTCTGAGAACGTTCCCTGTTAGTTGAGATGGTGTTTTGCATATTTTAGAGTGCATTTCTGTGGTGTTGCTAGGGTGTTTTGCGTGGTTGCAAGAGAGATATAGGTGGTTGCTAACTGGCCACAGTTCACTCCCATGTCTGGTCTCCAGATCTAACTTAGATAAAACTGTTTTATTATCCGGCAAGTGAATATAGTAACTATAGTAACCCACATCTCATGTCAATAAACCACAATTATAAGAGATATTAGCACACATGGTAATGAGTGATTTTTATACAGTTTAAAAGTTTAATCCTTACAGTAAAGGTTTTTTTTATTAATCTCTTTAACACTAAGTATAAGCCACAGAAACAGTCATGCAAGCCCCACAAATTAACCCCAGACTGCATAAGCTATAAAATGAGTTTTTACAGGGTTTTACAGAGTTTTTGTTATTATGCAACAGTGTTTGGAGACACTTGACTCATAGATTAGTCCACAGGATTGTGTATCACGGTAAATTCTTGCTTTGGACCTCATCTCATCATCACAAAAGAGATGGTAGGTGGTGTGTCTATTTATAGCTTATCACCTGCTTCATTTAAGCACTTCTTGGGCGAGGAACCGTTAAACCAACCCCTAATGTTTTTGATCGCCTGTTTTGTTTTGCAGTCCTGCTAAAAACTGTTTAAACCAGCTTAGGCTTGTTATCTGGTCTCTCAGTCCAGTCAGGCTAGTCTGGTTTGCTGATTTTGGGCATGAATTTTAGGTTGAATGTTTCTGTAATGTAACATTAGAAAAATGTTCTACTAACATTAACATTGAGACCTTCTAGAGAACATTTCCTGTAAGCTGTGTTATCATCAGATGGTTGGAAGGCTGGTCTTTTATTTAAATAAAAGCTGATTTAAGATGTTTTTGTTTAGCAGGGTTGTCAGATCATTTTAAGAAACTTGTAATTAAACGACACCCATTTTTTACCTTCCCATGCATGCGGCAGGACTGCAGGATGAAGTATTAAAGTATCACGTCGTGTCTATGAAGCAGAATCTAAATAATATCTGGAGAGAGAAAAGCAGCTCCATGCTGAGTGTTAATGTCAGTGAGGTGAAAGTGACAATGTTAATCCCCTCAACACGTTCACTCTCACTCTGAGCGCTGTGTCTGTTTTAACACAAATTTCAGCACGTTTTTTTCTGTCATTCTGTCATTAAATCTCAAGTAAACCATCAGATCTGTGGCTAGATTAAAAAGGGTTTTAAAAACCCCAGACTTTGATGCTTTGACGACTTGTGGTCTCTTTGGTCTTGGGCCTGTGTAATTACCACCTAGCAACAACCCAGTATCCCATAGCAAAGCCCTAGCAACCTCCAAGAATCCCCCAGCAATGCCCTAGCAACCACACAAAACCGCTAGCAATGCCCTAGCAACCCTCCAGTACCCCCAAGCAAAGCCCAAATAACCACCCTGGCAATCACCTAGCACATCCTAGCAACTGCATAGCAACATGCTGTCAGCCTCGCAGAACATCTTAGCAACCACATAGCACTGGAAGATGCTTTAGATGGAACGTTCCCAACCTTTGGTGCATGTGATATCTGAATAAACACCATAATGCTGTATGCAGTGATGTTCTCACACAGGCTGTTTTCATAGTATTAACACGTTATCTGTCTGTCTGTCTCTCCCCCTGCAGCAGTATTTCACACTCCTGATCATTACTGATGGTGTGATCAGTGACATGGACGAGACGCGTCACGCGATAGTCCAGGCTGCCAAGCTGCCCATGTCCATCATCATCATCGGGGTGGGCAATGCCGACTTCACAGCCATGGAGTTTCTGGATGGAGACAGCAGCGCGCTCCGATCCTACACCGGAGAGGAGGCGGTCCGAGATATTGTACAGTTCGTCCCATTCAGAGACTTCCGCAATGTAAGTGTAATGTGACTTTACACCTGAGATTGTTAGCCTGGGTTAACAGCGCTGGGTAAATATAATCCTGAGTTCATGCTTTATCCTGGGTTAATAATAAATCCTGGCCTAATCCTTAAACCTGATATTAGCACTGTAAAAGTGGCGCTAAAACTGGCTTGGAGGCCAGTTAAACCAACCCAGTTTCAAAATAACAAGTTTTAGTTATATGAGTGTGTAGAGTTCTTAGGCTGTAGTCATAGGTTACATGATGTAACGCCTTTGAAATATAGTTGCACATGGTGATTTCAGAGTGAGGTCAAAGGGTCTTTAATGCACAGCTATAAACTCTTAGTATTATGGAGATAAATTGACCCTTTTAGACTTGAGCTTCCTCATATAATCAATATCGCTGCTACCACAGACCTCTGGATAGTTGCTTGTTGTTCTGAGCTGAATCCAGTCCTGGATCACGTATGTAAACAGAATCTGCAGTAGGAGGGCGAGTGGGTGGTCTGTGGGCCATGTGATTTCCTCAGCAGCAGGAGGGAGCGGCCGGTACTCCATCATTTGGGCTTCATTCAGAAGAAATTAAAATTCATTTAGCTTAGAGAGAATACAGAGGGACACACTGCCAACATTCACCAACACGTTAGCAAACGCGCCAGCCATTTCCTTCATCTTCAATAAATGAAAGTGGATTTATTAACCTAACAAGTGCTTATTTCCAACCCAGCTAATCATTTTAGGTTGTAAAAACATTTCCCTAATGTTTCCATTAAGTAACAAAAACATAAAAGATGTTATTTCTAATGTTCCATGAATGTTCAAAATGTCTAGTTTTGTACATTGTATTAATATTGTTTGGTTATAAAAAAGTTATTCTAACTTTTGTAAAGCAATCCGCTAACAACATTTTGATTTATATGATATATAATATATGAAAAATAATTCTGGTAACGTTACTGCAGGAATGTTTTTGATGACGTTAGCAGAACTTTAGCCATCGTTCTGAAAACATTCCCTGTACTGGAATATTCATATTCAGTGATGTCGTGTATTTGTTGTTCTCGCAGGCTCCGAAGGAAACATTAGCCAAATCCGTATTGGCTGAGTTGCCGCAACAGGTCACCCAGTATTTCAAACAGAGGAACCTGTCGCCTAGCAACACAATGCCGGAATAAGAGTCTGAAGTTCCCACTGCATGTTGCCAAAACCCACTAACTGTTTACAAACCCCCCCTTGACCAGATAAATGGACAAAATGCATGTTTTTTGTAAATAGCTGTTTTTGGTAAATGTTTTTATTTATTGGTTTATATATGACAACTCGTCAGTTGAGATGCAATGGCTATTTGTGTCTATTAGTTAGTATTATGGCTGAATGTAACTTTATACCACCGGTAATACTACCGCTTTCTGTGTAAAAGAGGTGAAGATAAACAGTATCTTTTGTGTTTAGTGATAGTCTTATAGTGCCATGGTCAAGGTTGTGTTGTTGAATTTGTACAGTGTTTACGTTTACTCAGGTCAATAAATTTCATTTGTGAAAACTACAACACAGGCTTTAAGTTGGTTACCTTTTATTTACAAAAACTGGATCTGTGTTTGCAGTAACTAGCAGGTTGTTAGCGAGTCAATAAAACACCTTCATAAAGATGAACACACGTTCTAATTCAACCTCAGATCAAACAAAACACTTTGCATTGATTAGCAATTGTCATTAGCATTTAGAGTCAACAACAGAAAGGACACGAGCAACATCTTTATTTTCCAAACTGTACTGGTTATCACACACACACACACACGTTCATATATATTTACTGAGCACAGTTCATGAAAATTCCAGCATTTTTTGCATTGCAGCATATTGTTTCAAAACCATTAATGTGAAACAAACTTAAAACTCAACGTCCAAGATCTTGAAATGTTTTCGCTGATCACATTATGTTTGATTTGCCATGTGAGGATGTCAGAAATATGGTCTAAATGTTTCGTCTTCTCGATCCACAGCTGTCACTCATTCTGTGTCATTCTGTCCCCCGGCCACTAGATCGGAAGAAGCCGCAGGGGTGGGTGAGAAGGTGGGTCACCGGGTTAAGCTGCCAGAGGTTTAAACTGTATGAAATGTAATAATATGAGGAGGATGGGAGGAAGTGTCACGTTATGATAACACATTAACAACCACAATAAAAGTTAACACTGCAGTCTTTAATAAACATCAACCATCTAATAACACAAACTTGACCCAGTATCGGGCTGACGTAAGAGATACGTAGTTAAAGTGTTGAATCAGTTTGGGTACTGATTTGTGCCCACAAGCGGGCGGAACCGGAGCCCGGAGCAGCGTGATAGTGAGTGATTGTGGTCTGTCAGTGTTTCTATCTGAACAGTCTGTGGCGCTTCACGGGAAAGCCAATCTCGTCCACGCTACCTTCACTATCGCTGCTGGATTCTGAGTCACTGCTGCCCGAGTAAACGCCGAGCCCTGGCAGGATGCCCACGCATACAGCCGCGGAGGGCAGGCGGAGGACGCCCGAGCGGGTCACGCCTGCGCCGGGGGATTTGGCTTCACCCGCCGCCTGTTCTGAAAACACAAAACAATACGCACATGTAGGCCATATGCATCTAGATGTACTTTAGGTTAATTAACTGTGTTAATTAACAGCATGCCGTAATTAACATGCTGTTGATTAAGAAATAATTTGGTCTCTAAAAATGTGTTGACAAAAATACACTTAGAATTGTCTGGGGGCAACTGTTGTACTTAAACGTTGCAAAATTTCACATCAAGACAAGTTCTGTGGTTATCTACAGCTTAACCTGATCTTGTAAAAACACTTTAAAATAGATCAGTTAGTTGTTGTAACCCAACATGAGCCCTAATGCTGGAATTTAATCATTCAAGAAAAGAAATTGAGCATTTCAGATGTTCTGGTACATATTTAAAGCTGTACTGTGTAATTATAGATCTCTGATAATTATCTAATTATCACTAGATGGTATTTATACTCTGTAGATCTTGCACCTTGCTCACCTGCCTGACTGCCAATGCCAGCTGCTGTGTCCTCAGATTTTAGCTTTTTACTTTCCTCTGAAGACTGAGAGGAACTGTACAAAAACAAAACCAAATGGAAACAGCTACAGGTACCAGAATTACCTTTCATCAACATTCCAACAGATGATTTATGCATTTATTTAATTCCAATGTTAATATCAAATAAAACTGTTTTATAATGGTCATGAATGGTCATGTTTTGGTACCTGCGGCGTTTCACTGCTCCAGCCAGCAGGTGGGCCTGAGATAGGTGGCTGGTCTTGGGCTCTGATGGCTTGGCTCCTGCTTTTTTCTCTGGTTCTTTCTTCTGGCTCTCGCTGCTTGACAGCTTCTGCAGAGCGCTGTGACGCTTATCGGTTAAGAGAAACCGCTGACACGCACAGGTGTAACTAAGACGTGAAAAAACTCACAGCAACATTTGACAACCTGCTTTCTGACTGTGAGTCGAGCTCTCTGACGCTTGGGAAGCTAAAATAAAGCCATTGTCACCTACTTCCTTTTTCTCAGCGCTCACAAATGGCCTAAAAAGATGACACACTTACAGGTAAGAGAGGCAAAATTCAGTAGAATTAGGGCACATTAATGTATTACGAAGCAGATTGTGGTTCTCAGTGGTGCTTTTAGATGCAGTTATCAAGCCTGGGGAAAGGTTTCAGTTGCCACGACAACGCATCCTCCAACCTTCTATCTACAAGCATACCTGATTGGCAGAAGAGAAAGGGCATCGCTGATCGTGTCACTAGCTTCAGGATGCAAAATCGTATGGTATGAATAAAAACATACAGTTTGATTTTAAGTTGTGTTAATCTACACCTTCTTTAATGCTTAAATATATTCTGTGCTTTTTACTATAAAACAGTAAAATTCGTAAAATATCGTTTTACATAACTACTTGACGAAGTGCGATTTATTTGAAGTTGCAAAACAAAGAAAACTGCGTATAACTTAAAGCATGGAGCAATTTTCCCTGTTTTATCCATCACCCTTTTGCCACACCTGCGTGTCTTTCTGTTGAAATCCCCAGTGCAGCAGGCTGCCCCGGGGCTGTTTTATTTCAGTGCATGTACACTAACAAGGTACAACAACTCTTCTTTACACCCGCCATCAGCGTGTTTGACAGCTGCGGCTTCCACTGGCAGCTTAACGAAGGCGAGAGCAAAACTTCCTGTTAGCTTTCAAGTGTTGTATGACAGTAATGTTACATGCACTTTAAGGGGCAAGAAGGATATCCTGTATTCCTTTATCTCCTGATTTTCCTCATCCCGCCTGCGTTTCTCTATTAGAGACTGTTGCCGTGACACCTCGTCAAGAAAGCTGGTCTCATCTTCATCCAGACCTTTGACCATATTCTCTGTAGTGGAACAAACAAACACAACTGGCTGTTTGAAATGTGTTAAATGGGAGCAAGTTCATATTTGTGTCTTTCAAAATAACAGCATACAGGTTTGGAATAACACAAGACACAAACTATAACATATCTTCACTATCTGGTGAACTTTCAGTTCAAGACTCATTTAGCAATTTCTGAAGAACAAGACATTCAAGAGTCTGTTAATGCAACAGCACCACAAAAATGCTTTATTAATTGAAACCCAGTTTAAAAGGAATCAGGAATTTAAAAGGAAACCAATTGATGACCCCCACTATAGATCTATAGCTTCCTAATGACCACCACGCTGGTTCTATAGCTTCCTAACGACCACCACGCTGGTTCTATAGCTTCCTAACGACCACCACGCTGGTTCTATAGCTTCCTAACGACCACAACGCTGGTTCTATAGCTTGTAGATCAAGAGATCTGGTCCTTGGAATCAACAGCAATAGGAGCAGCGATGGTCGCTAGGGAGACCGAGAGTGGGTTTGTCACCAGGGATACGGAGACGAAGCAGAGATGCTAAGATCACGCCAGTCTCCCATCAGCACCCGCAAGAACAGACCTGCTCTTGATCTCCACCACTTCCATCTGTTCACACTCATCGACACCCACCCAAATGCTCGAACACACACCCGCGCTTGTACACTCATTCCGGCACACACTTATGTGCGCAAGCAGTGACAGATTAACCCAAAAATGAGGCCACATCTAGACGGTAGAGACAAGCCCTCAGAGACTGTGATGTGTGTCATTCGAGAGATCAGCACTTGACAGAAATAAAGGACTGGAGAGGGAACCACTTACTGAATTTAAACTGCTCCTCATATTCCTCCTGTTTTTTGTCTTTCTGCTCCTGTAGCCTCTCGTACAGAGATCGGGGGTCGTGTTCCTCCTCTGGCACCTCTGTTGGACATAATCAAAAGTTGCCACATGTATCTAATGTCTGTTTTTAAGCCTCTTTTGTTTATTGGTTTGACTGCTGAGATCTTCTCACCCTCTGGGTCTTCTGGCTTGCGGACCTTCTCCCATTCCTCCTGTCTCTTCTTTCTTCTCTCCTCTAGTTCAGACTCTGAAACAAACTTTCGGCCGAGGTCCACACCATCTGCCATGGCTGAGCCTACACAGCACAGTCATCAGAACTCTTCTATGCTATTAAACATGAGGTATAAACATAGACACTCACCAGGTGTTAATCTGATGAGAATAAACACTGTAGGCAGTTCATGAAGTCATCTGTAGAATAGTCTGATCAGGGATAGAAGAAAAAACAATCTGATAATTTTATCCATCATCAATCTGAATAATTCATTAGATTAGGAAATTATCATTGAACTGACTTAGAAAGAACTAATAATGACCAATGATTTTAAAGACACTCAGAGTTCATGCATCATCAATTCATTTTATATGTAAAATATGTTTTGTTTCCCACGTCCTCACATATTTAATCCAACCAGCAGTGGTTAAACAATCATTTGTCGGTATAAGAAATGTTACTAATAGCTTCTGCAAACAAGGTAAACACTCCCACCTAGTGGTAGGTTTAAACAGAGCCCATCTACAAACAGTACAGACGCAATCAAACCTTTAAAAAAGACGCACAAATAATCTAACTTCAAAAATATATTTCAAATCTATAACTCAGAAAACCAGAACATCTTCAGCTGTATCTCAAAACATATTTTGTAAAAATCAATGTAGCTCATCGCATCACTTTAACTGTCAAAGTGGAGTGTGCAAAATATAAAATAAATGATAAATATAAAACATGATAAATATAAAACACAACACACTGAAAGCACATCAAATATAATAGACACAACACACGTATAAGAAAACATAAGTGAGAAACGACAATAGCACATACAACCACTTTATTTTGCACAAAATAAAAGGCCACTGCAATAAACCATTACAATATGCCACATTTATTCGCCTGCAACAACAGCTCAATGGTCTGATCACTGGTCTGATGTCGAGCATGCATGTCTATGATCGGACACACTGGGTGATCAACTAAAATTATCTATATAGCAAACAGCTAGAAATAAACTTTATCATTTTAAAATAAGTGTGATTTGCACGAGAGACGATAATGTTACGAGTCAAAGATAAGACGAAGTATAAACAATTGTCTCGAGATGGAAATAGCATCAGATATTTACCTACTCCGGTCTTGTGTCCCTGTATAAGAAACCGGTGAGCAACATCTGCTGAGTGTATTAGTTCCTATGCATAAGTGCTCATGGGAAATGTAGTTTTCATTGTACAACGACCTCACGATTTTGTTATGCTTTCGATTTTTATTTATTACATAATATTATAATGTCAAGTAGATAATTTGCGTTATTATTACATTTCCAAATAAACGTATTTATATTTCTCATGTTTCAGTGATTGTTTGCAGATAACGCTTAAGCGTTTCTGTCAAACCAGCTTTTTTTTTATCAAACAATTTTTTTGCTTGGAAATGAACGTGTATTATTTAGTTGTTGTTTTTTATTCGTGATCGTAGCAATAAAAAGGGTGAATATTTATTTAAAACATATTCGCAATTCACTCACACAAAACGAAACAAAAACAAAGCAAAAAGGGGTGTGACAAAAACACCAATGCATTAAAAAACAACAAGTATTTTTAACTAGTTTAACCCATCATCAGATCCCAGGTTTTGGTTGTTAGTGGTTGCTGGGAGGGGTCGAGTTAGGCATCATGTGCTGAAAACATCATACGACGTGAATACAGACACTCTCCACCATCAGTCTTCATGCTTTAACTCCGTCACAAGCATTAGTGTGTATCTGTAGTGAAGCACAATGCTGTTTATGAAGGGCTCGTGTGTGTCAGCATGAATCACATTTCGCAGAAGTAGAGCACACACACACTTCCTGTGTAGTCTTTGTGTTCGGCCTACAGATCAACGTCGCTGCGTGTACGGACAATCCTCCTCTTTACCGGGTAAGTTAGCGCTGTTTGTGCTTCATTTATGTGGGTTAGTAATAAACAGACAGCTGGTTAATATGTCAGTTCACGCAGATGTTTAAAGTACCGTTTCGATCACTCAGTTAAAGGTTATATCGCTGCTAGCGTTCATTTCTGATGAAAGAGGCTGTGTCACAATCTCATGAGATGCCCGGCTAGGCGTCTTTTGGGCAATGAAGGCATATCTTTTGTTGGGGAAACATCTGCATTATAGGGAAGACAAACGTATTGTGAACATTTTTGCGTGTGGTGTTAATGGGGAGATGAGCACGGATCTCGGTTGTTACGCACTTGTATGCTGACTACGTAGGGAGCGCAGTAGGATTGGAGACGCAGCCGACGAGACGCAGCCGACGAGACGCAAGTTTACTGACGCCAATTTAGCGAAACAACAATATGTATTTTTAAAAGCGTTGTGTATTTTTGTGCGTTTGTGAATGGCAGTGTGTTTGCTGGTAAATGTCAGTGTATTTTGTCCACTGGTGGTGTTTGTAAAGTTGCTTAGGGCGCTAGCCGTGTAAAATATCACTAACAACTGCTGCTCTCATAGTGTTTAAAGTGACACTGGCGAGATCATTTATACAGATTGTGTATATTTGTAGACTGTTGACTTATTTTTTACAAATTATATGGCTGGTTATTGTGTGACGCTCAGAGATTTGTGAAGAGGATTAAATATGAGTAATTGTCCTATATAGAGATTTAATGCCTTAAAGCCAAACATTGTTTTAACATGCAAGACAACAGCACCAGACTTGCCCTCTATTGTAACTGCTAAAATAATGTTAACAACACATTACTGAAGGTTGCATTTGTTAACATGATTTAAGTCTCTTAGTTAGCATGAACAATACTTGTAGCATGAACAATACTTGATTTTACATTTATTAACATTTGTAGAATCTGATCTGTATCTGTTATGTTGAAGGATTATGAACTAGTGTGAGCTGTTGTATTAGCATTATGTAACATTAACAAATATTATTCAATTCTGTTAGCTCTGTAAAGCATTAACTAATATTAACTAATAGAACTTATTGTAAATCACCAGTGGGTGTATAGTTCACAACCCGGGGTCTGTTGTGTAAGTCAGCTAGTGTTGTTTTGTGATAATCGGATCATAGTCTGTCCTGATATATGAGTGTTTTTAAACAGTGTCTTATTTTAGCTGCCTGTACTTTATATTAGTGGTTACTTTGAGCGCTTTGTTTTTGTGTTTTAGGAGTCTTGGGTTGTCACCCACATTGACAGTAACTTGATTAGTAACCTAATGAGATTTCTCTGCTCTTCCACAGGAGTGAAACCCTCCCGGGCTGTAGGATGCGTGTTGACTGCACCATCAGTTTTATTCATTTATGTCTGACTGCCGTTCGCCTGCAGTAGCGCGATGCCCGACACGTCCACCCGACTCGTACCGAGACGCCCTCTAAAGTCCTTCCCATGATATGATAGTATCCACCTGGATTGCTTTCTGTGCCAGCAGGAGCCTCGTGCAGGTTCTACGATTGACCGTAGAACAGCTGCGGTCAGTGCGGTTTTGGCCCATCCTCTCGTCCAGTGGAATCATGGGAAACAGCTGCGTGTGTAGAGAGGACAGTGACGTAGAGGAGGGATCGGCCCCTCGCAGGCAGCTCAGGCGTGTGGATAACTCTGTATCTGATCCCCCGGAGGCCAGAAGCAGCCGACCCAGGGACCCGGTCCGGCCGCCCAGGCGAGGTCGAGGGCCGCACGAGCCGCGGCGGAAAAAGCAAAACGTGGATGGTTTGGTTCTTGACACGCTGGCTGTTATCCGGACTCTTGTTGACAAGTGAGTGTAAACTAATGATGGCAGGAAATGGAGAGGCACTGCTGAGTCATGAGAGATTTGTTGTTAATTCTGGGCAGGGATACGTCATGCAGATCATATCAGTTTCATTTCCCATTTGGTTGTGTGTCAGCAATAAATCAAACCTCTTTATGGCTCTTGGCTAAAAGCATTAGTTGCGAGTTAAAGGGGTAGTTCACCCAAAAATGAAGGTTCTTACATCATTTACTTACCCACGTCATTCCAAACCACTGTGACTTTTCTAAGAAACGCAACAGAAGATATTTTGAAGTCTGTTGGTAACCAAACAGCAGTAGTAACCATTATTTTCCACAAAACCACTGAGACATTTCTCAAAATATCTGCTTTTGTGTTTCACTGAAGGAAGGTGATAGGTTTGGAGTGACTTGTAAAAAGAAGATAAATGTTCATTTTTGGGTTCACTGTCCCTTTAACTTGAAGCTATTGAACATCCATTTGCATGTTTTTCTTTTGGTCAGTAAAAGTATCATTACTTACCGCAGTTGCACCACATCTATCACTAAAGCCTTTACTTCAAATAAAACACGTCTTTATATTTTGCAAGTGGAGGGTTGATCGAGGAGCCCGGCGGAGCTCTTTAATGAGTGTGGCATTATTTATTCATTCACTCATTTGCACAGAAATACATTTAATCTTAATGTATTGGCCAGGAGATATCAGAAGAGATCCTCATGTTTCTTTTAACATTTTGGCTTGAAATCAGAGCCGCCAGTCACTCTTCCTCATGCTCTCACACCTTCCCACTCATCCGGCCTACAGCTTTAAACCACAACGTTCAGTTTGTCACACGAGAGATCGTTTTATCCGTCCGTCAGACTCATTGGCTCAAACCGTTTCTGCTGTTCTTTTTACGTGCCGGACGACAGACCTGACTCAGTCATGGCCTGCATTATTCTCTGAAATTTTATAAGAACAAAATTCATAAATGTATAGCTTGTTTATAGCTCCCTTTCTAAAGAAATTCATGAGTTAATAAAAAATACAGTTTAACAGAAAAAGGAAATACTGTTTTGTGTTTGTCAAAATGAAACTGTTTATGTTTCGGCTGATAAACATCCAAAAGTCACAAGGGTGAGTGTCAGCTTTTTATTCTTGCTTGTTTTTCTTTAAAGCTGGTGTATGTCGGTTGCTAAGCCACATCCTTTGACAGCCGTTGTTTCACACGTGTACACCTGTATCTACAGTCGGCCTGTGTGCTTTAGACTGCAGGTTTACCACACTGTTACCACTAAAGGAAACGACAAAATCATATTTAACCAGCTGTACATAGTAATAGACACAACTGACATTATAACAAATCTCTCCAAAATCTTTCTTCTCATCTTTTTATTTTGATTCATGTTATTCTTATTATTCATGTTATATCATATTATTCTTTTATCCTTTCATTTTCTTTCTCTTCTCTAAAAAGATCTCAGAAATAGTTTTTAGTGTTTTAAATCCATTTATTCATGTTTAAATTTGTTAATCTCCCAGTCTTACCTGAAACCCACATTTCACACCTTCTAATTAAAACACTGTGTCTTTGTTTTAATGAGAAGAATCTGTTCTGTGCTGAGAGAGAGAAGGAGAGCAGAAAAACAGTGATGCTTTAAACCAGAAAATATCTCTGTGTGACCATCACACAGCAGTCACACACTCATGGCTGGGGGCATTAAACCCCTCTCTCTCTCCATCTCTCTCTCCATCTCTCTCTCCACCCTCACCCTGTCTGTTTCTTTCCCTAATCTGCTGTTTGAAAACCTCACCCACAATTGCCCACAGGCCACTGATTTATGACTGACAAATGAACCACATCAGTGACTCTCAGCAGACTCGAGGAGAATTTATTGTCCCAGCCTAAACGCCTCTCGCCGTGTTTTGATCCTCCAGGACCGTCTCGGGGGAGTTTGCTCAGATTTACTGTTGTGATCTCAGCCTGAAAAATGGATGTTTAGACCCTGCAGCCAAAACAAGGCAAACAACAGCAGCAGAGCCGGTCGGCATCTCCTGCCCTCCAAATGCAATCCATCATGTCTTACAATTGCCCATTATTTCATTAAGGTTTCATAACAAATGTCCAGAGCCAAGGACTAAATTAAGGGCTTACACAAAAGCACACACACATACGCCCGGGGAATAAGACACAGAAGAAAACATTTGTGTATCGTTTGCTCTATGTTTTGGCATTGCCATTAAGAGCATTTGTTTCTGTGTTTTGCAGTGACCAGGAGCCGCCGTACTCCATGATCACGCTGCATGAGATGGCCGAGACGGGTGAGTAAAGTCGGTCACAGAGCTGCGGGATTTACATGGGGGTCAACTAGTTTTTCCATTACAGAAACAAGTGCCGCTGGTTGTGGCCCCCACGGCTCCTGATTAACTTATTAGGCTGTTAATCTAACAGTGGAAGCTGTGTAAGCTTGGTGGGTATTAGTGACTGCTGCTTTTGAATTTTGGCTCAAACCCGGTGCCACCATTGTCATGACAATGCTCAGTTCTGCTGCGAATGAAGGTTGCGGGTCACGGCTCAGCTGGGGGACTTTAAAGTCTCATGACTGCTGGAACAAACACTGTGTGTATGAGTTTGTGTTTTTAGTGTGTGTATAAATATAAGCTGTGCTGGGCTTATTGGGTCGTGTATATATTCTGTTGGCATGCTAATATGCTGTATGTTATCTGCAATGCATCTAAGCGGTTTGCTGTGGAATTGGGGGTTATTGTTTAGGTCTGTATGTGCTCGGCTAGGATAAGGGGTCACAATGTAGCAGGGTCACGCATGGGTCGCCTGCCTGCCTCAGTCATTGTGTTTTTGCCAAAGCCTCTGTAGCTGTTGATTGTATTTATACGTGCATCTGTTGCGCCGAGCTGAGGCTGCATGTTGCGCTTTGAGACTGTGTGGCGTCAGGTGGCTGCTAAGAGTTTAATGCTGGAATAAACAGGTGGAAACACTGCTGAAGGCTTCAAGATTCAGATCAGACCCCCTCAAGAGAATAACACAGCTGCTGACTTTCTGAAGAGGCTTCAGAAAAAGATTTTTACTAGTTTAGGGGTTACCAAGGTTTTAACTTTTCTTGTCGCTAAGTAATTAAACTATTGGAACGTTTACGCTTTACTAGAGAAGTATGGAATCAGATCTTAACGTCAGCTTTTAGTTTTCAGTCATTGATGAAAATATCGGTATGGTAGATAAATCAATAATTCAGAAGTTAATAGCGTGTTTTTGCTTTCTTGTATTTTTATAAAAATATTACTTAATCTGCGAATGGCTAGTGTCAACAATTTATTGAATTTGCTATACTGTAAATATAAGTACATACATTTTATATGTCACCACCATATATAATATTGGCATTCCATAGTCCATCGTCAACCACTCTGTTCTCAAGACGTCTGTATTGGCCACTGGAAAACCTGTATCATTCAGCCACTCATTTTCAGTGTTTTAGTGGATTGCTATTGAAAAGCTGTTTTCTATAATGAACACATCTCATAGATGCAAACTGAGCTGTTTGTGTTTCTCTGTTTTTGTCATTGTAGATGATGGCTGGTTGGAAGTGGTGCAGTCTTTAATCAGAGTGATTCCTCTGGATGACCCGCTGGGACCGGCTGTAATAACTCTGCTGCTGGATGAGTGCCCTCTGCCCACCAAAGTGAGTTCACGTAGACAGTCCCACACACATCATTTTCCAGCTATAGTTTTCATTATAGATGTTAATACGTCTCTGTTTGTTCGGCCACTTTAAGTAATGGGATCTCAAACCTTTCCCTGATATATGATGAAAGATCGTCGTTCTTTTGCCATTTAAATGTTTTCTTTTCCCTTTTTGTTATGACACCCGGGTTTAAAAGCGTTAAGAGTTTCTGTTTATAATTGCAGACAGATTAACACTAAGATAAACACAATGCATTAAGACTTTGCCACTGGTGTATGTTTAGAATAGTGTTAACCAGCCACTGGTTGTTTAAGACTTGGGTTTTTACAGAACAAAAAGGGACATTTTCACGTTTTCAAACTGGGCTGTTTTCAAAGTGTTTGTTGGTCTCTTTATGTGGTTTGCAAAAATCAGGTGGGTGATTCCTAAACCTTTCTTCTATTGGATGGTAAAGAAAATATACTGGTTGGGAAACGCTCAATAATTGAGAAACGCCCCTTTGTAGACTGTTTAGTAAGTAGCCTAGATGACCTCACAGATTTGCCCCATAATCTCCTAGTGGTAGGTTCAGATAGTGAGCATGTGTTGCCCAGCGTAAAAGCATGCAAAGATGTTTAGCATTTGAGATGAGAACGGTGTATGGGCGTCACTTGGTTTCCAGCATGGCTGAAGTGTTGATTGGTTCGTGTGTTTTCCCAGGATGCACTGCAGAAGTTGTCGGACATGTTGAATCTGAGCTCTGCGGTGGCGCGTCAGGACGCCCTCATCCCCGCTAAACACCGCAACACCACAGCAGTGCTGGGCTGCCTGGCTGAGAAACTGGCTGGTGAGGAGCACGCAAACACCAAACCGCAGGCCTTCCCACAGAAGTGGTGTCCGGTTAATTAGACAAGCATGTCTTTGTAAAATTCTGCCAAAGAGACACCAGCTTTCAGGATTTTGTGAAATGCATCTTAGATCTGCTGCATCTTGCTTCGCCTTTTTGTTGCGATCGCATGCCCTGACGCTAAAGAGCTGAGCTTGCATAATGCGAGCTGCGGACCTGTCATGCCCCTGCATGCTGCAGTCTCTCTAAGAGGCCTGCGGTCCGACAGCTCTGCTGAGACTGCAACACGCAAACACACAGAGTTCACTCAAGGTCATCTCCAGTTCTCTTAGCTTGAAGATACATGCTTGCTTCTTTAGGGTCAACTCGATGTTTAAATGAATCACTTGTTTGAGTCTAGATTTCTTTATTTGAGTTCTCCTCCGGCTACAGGTCCAGCGAGCATCGCACTCCTCAGCCCTGGAACTCTGGAATACTTGCTTGAGAGTTTGGTGAGAGCGTTACACACACATCAACTACAAACTACGCAATCGACACACACTACACAAACCTGTGCTAAGGAATGATGATTGTTTTGATTTGTTTTGGTGCAAAAACTTGCTATTAAGTATAGAATATGGGCCACGCTAGAGTTTAGCTGCTCTGTTTCATTTCACAATATAATGATCGGTTATGTGTCATTATCATCAATGATGTGATTGGTTGCAGAGCTCAGAAGCCCATCCCACTGTCATGCTGTTTGCTCTCATCGCGTTAGAGAAATTCTCTCAAACCAGTAAGTTTGACTCCTCGTCTTTCAATGCTGTCTGGAATCTGTGCACAATTTTAAACCACAACAGATGAGGAAATATGCTTTAGTGAGACCTTGTTTTCGTTTCAGGTGAGAACAAGCTGACGGTATCAGAATCGTGTATCAGTGATCGTCTCTCTGTCCTGGAATGCTGGTCTGATCACCCAGATTACCTGAAACGTCAGGTCGGATTCTGCGCTCAGTGGAGTCTCGATAACCTCTGTGAGTGACCTAGACTGCAGTGGTGTGTCTCTGTTTAAAAAGAAAACAAATATATTAAGTTTTGTAGCATGTCTCATTGAGAATTCTCGCCCTTTGGCCTGTAGTTATTAAAGATGGCCGCCAGTTCACTTATGAGAAGGTCAACTTGAGCAACATCAACGCCATGCTGAACAGTAATGATGTCAGCGAGTATCTCAAGATCTCTCCTACTGGACTGGAGGTAAGACACTAACCGTTACTAGTCACTAACTACTAGTTACACTCATCTGCACAAAATCTGTTTTCTGGGGCAAAATCTGGAATTCTGTTTATGTGTGGAGTTTTGTTAATGATGGCTGTTTGGATTCAGGAAATATAAAGTTTTGTGCTGAATTCTGTGGGTGCAAGTTCTGTGTGGGCCATCCGATGATTCAGAGAACCGTATTCGCTTCCAGGAGGACACGCTGTAGAACAAAATATAAACAAAACATGTTTTCACACTTTACTAAACTGTTCACATATCACTGCTATTCTTAGACTGGAGTGCACCGAATTTTTACAGCACTAAGTCACGTATCTTAGACAAACAGGGATGACAAAAGAACCTGTACCAAGCGAATACTAAGATGAATAAAACGGCGTTTGTTATGGCATCAGTAGTACTCAGTTTGGTACTCCGGAGCTGTAGGGAATTGTACACTTCCAACTTGGTGGCAACAAAACTTGGAAGCCAAAAGGAAATCGCTGCAGCCGTGTTTCTAAATCTAGTTGGAAGTTCTCCCAGAACAGTGGGAGGTGTCCCATTGTTACCACCTCCCTAAAAACGTCATACTATTGGACTTTTAGTGTACTTCAAAGCTTGTTATATATAGTATCTTATTTTTTAAATAAATGAAGGTTGTTCAGTTGTTTTTGCCGCAATATCAGGAATCAAGAATGAAATTTGGTGTTGACACATACAACTGAAATTGTGGTACCACAATGTGAATTAGTTGTTCAGGTTAATGTTGTTTATTTGCAGTGAATGAAAGATCAGTGTGTTTCTCCTCAGGCTCGGTGTGACGCGTCGTCGTTTGAAAGCGTTCGCTGCACGTTCTGTGTGGATTCTGGTGTTTGGTACTATGAGGTCACAGTCGTCACCTCGGGTGTCATGCAGATCGGCTGGGCAACTAAAGACAGCAAGTTTCTCAACCATGTGTGTTTCTGCTTATGTTCCCAGAGTGATAAAAACAATAGTAGTTTGATTCTGGAAAATAATGCCTCTTAAATATTGAAATAGAACTAATATATTTAAATATTTAGAAGGGTTGGATAACTTGGTGCCCTAACTGGAATTGTTGTGATGTAAAGGAGTGTGTGTACAATTTATTATGTGCATTTTGGTTCAAAAGCTACTTCAAGAGGCATTTGTAAAATGTTTTATATTTTACTATAAAACGATTTTTTACTATAAAAATGATATATTTTATCATTGTATTTCTTCACTTAACAAATAATACAAAATCACACAAATGAAGACTCTTTAATGAGAACTGTGGTGTGGTGCGTGTGTGCGGTACGTTTGTGGTGTGTGTGCTTCACAGGAGGGTTATGGGATTGGAGATGATGAATACTCGTGTGCGTATGATGGCTGCAGGCAGCTGATCTGGTACAACGCTCGCAGTAAACCTCACTCCCACCCCTGCTGGAAAGAAGGTTTGTGCAGAGCTTCCTGTCCACCCTCACAATCTTTAATTACATGATGTTCTCCTACAATGCGTTTCATCATTTGTGAACTTCAAATCATCGTATTTTGGGTTTTAAAGGTGATACCATTGGTTTCCTGCTGGACCTCAGCAAGAAGCAGATGATCTTCAACCTGAACGGACACCAGCTGCCTCCTGAGAAGCAGGTGTTCTCCTCTGCCACGTAAGTGCTTGTGGTTCTCCTCCAGAACAAGACTGAGGGTTCCAGACAGTGCTTATGGAGTTCCTAGAACAACTTGCTTTTCTCTCTTTCTCTGTTAGCTCTGGCTTCTTTGCTGCGGCTAGTTTCATGTCCTACCAACAGTGTGAGTTCAACTTTGGTGCCAAGCCCTTCCGCCACCCCCCCTCCATCAAATTCAACACGTTCAACGAGTTCGCCTCGCTCGCAACGGACGAGAAAATCATCCTGCCCAGGTTTGTTCCATTTCTGAACACAAGATAAAGCATCAATGACTGTGGATATGAAGCTTTATATGACACTTAAAGAACTTGCATGATCACAGGAAACGGTGAGTATGGAATTTCTCAATCTCTTATTGCAGACACCGGCGACTGGCTTTGCTTAAACAGGTCAGCATCAGAGATAACTGCTGCACCCTCTGTTGTGACAAGATGGCAGACACTGAACTGAGACCCTGTTTGCACAGGTACAAAGATCAGCAGATGAAATCAGTGTTTACACAAGTGGGTTATAGTTAACATGGATTGTGCTAAAAAACTGGATCATTGTACAATAAGACATATAATAAAGGAGAAATGTTTATTAGTGAGTTTTCTAAGGCACGCATCACTGTTTTCACTTTTTATTACTCTTTTGTTTTAGATTAAGGATTTGAACCTAAGCAGTACATTTTTTTGTATAAATATGTTGTATCACAAACATATTAAGTGGTTAACTAATAATTTTTTTTTATCTGTTGGACTATAACACAGTTGAAATAAAATCCCATGTTTTAAAAATATCGCCTGAGCCATATCTAGGAACTGTAATATCATAAAGATGCATATCGTAAAGGGGTGGGTTGGCTTGGGCCAATAAGAAATTACTTAGCATTTACCTAGTACAACTTACCCAGCATTTATTACTGTTATATCACCAATTTATTTGTAACTGTTCTGAGTGAGTTATAGTTTCAACTCTGTTTCTGTGTCACGTCTACAGTGGGATTTGTATGGAGTGTGCCTTACAGCTGGAAACATGCCCACTGTGTCGTCAGGACATCCAGACACGGGTCAGACTCATTTCACACGTGTCCTGACATCAGCTTTCCCCCTCAACTTTCCACCCTGTCCAATCCCGTCTGTCTGAGAAATCAACCTGACCAATCAAATCACAATGCTGTCTCAGGATTGGACAATGCAGCTTGGACCTTTCATTCTTCGTGAGGACGGACAGATCACGGCCTCCATGAAGCTGGAGGAAAGTGAGAGTGAAAACCCTACACTGTTGCACTCCAAGGGTGGCCCAAATCAGAAAGGCAGTGAGGGCTAGTGAGGAAAATGGAAGGTTTAAAGTTTTTTGGACATTCTTAATCACCATTTTCAGGAACAGATATAATACAGGACGAATTTATTCATGCTGATCTGTCTTTGAGTCTTTTACCTCAAGCTCCGATCAGGGTCTATTACAATATGTGTCTTTGTTGTGTTATATATGTGGCTTCTCATTTTTATTCCAAGTTTAAGTCATAGCAGGAAACAGCAGTTTCTTATCCACTGTCCCCTTAATGTTCATGCCTGCCTCAGAAACCCCATTATTCCTCTCACACTTGATTGTACTTGAATCTGTTCTGGGTTCGCAAAATGTCTTGATGAATCAAGACACCGATTTTGTGTTAATATTATTTTGTATGGATGTATGATACAAAGCCCATTTAGAAACAAATGAAGGCAAGTTACATTTGGTGAAGTGACAGGATCGAGTCACTGATAACATCAGATTGAAAATTCCCAAATGGTTGGATTTGTCTTTAATGGTTGGATCGAAGACACACATGTGAGGTTTGGGGAAATTTGATGTGTTTCCTACATCAGATTACACATATCAGTGTCCTAATGCTGCTGAGGTTAAATGTGAATGTTCTGAAGCAGTTACAGAGACTGAAATCTCCAGAGCTCCCAAAGATATCATTTGAATTAAGAATATTTCATTTTCTGAATTGTGGTGTTTGTAATAAATGTCTGTTTTATGTGTTGCGCAGGTATGTTACAGCTGACGTTATTGATTGTATTTAATTAGCAAAGTTTACAAAAGATAAAAGCTAAATTATTTTTTGAGCTAAACTTTTAAGTCTTGAGTGACCATCAGTAGAGAATTGCTCATTAATGGCTTGTACCATGTTGTTCCACATCATTTTTACAACAAATGTATCCCAACTATTATCTTACTATTAGATTTTTGAAGTTATTTTTAAAGATAATTTCTCTCTAGTAATAATGGCTTACTAGGAATATCACATTATGGCTTATGTACGAGCCCAGATCACTACGTGGTCTACGTAGTGGCGTCACTGATTTCGTCATTTGTCTTTCTATCCAATAGGAGGCGCTGCAGGCTGCGTCAATACACAGCATTGGCTCGAATGAGCTGCAGGTTATCAAACAGAAACTTAAATTATAAGGACTGTTTTAAAATATAATACAGGTATCTGTAATTATATTAAACAGAGAATTTTTTACGCATATTAAATCCGCAGAAATAAAAGATCTACGCAGGTGGGTTTGTTAGTTACATGCGGCTCTTGTTTGAATTTTTAGTCGTAACAATATTTTGGCCATAATTGTGACAAAATGTAAAATGTTACCTACCGATTTTATTAATATAATAACTTGTGTGTGACCTGTATATAAAATTGATCAGATATAGTGTTTTCTTTTCTCCTAAAATCAACTACAATTAGGCTTGTTTAAAGACATTTTCTGCATAGTATGATGCCCAACACGCTGCCTGAAAACAGCCAAAATATCACGATTTAATCATGTTAAACTGATGTTATTACATGCATGTTGATTTACTCTTTATAGTGGTCCAAAACCTCTTTCCGAAGATCATCATATCCAATGAGGGAAGAAATAACAGACCAGGAAAACGAGGTAATTAAAATGTGGTGATCAAGACTGGCTCAGATTGTGCCATTGAAATGTGTTCAAATTGTGTAAGTAATTAAATTCTCATTCTTTAGTATTTTCTTCCACATTATTGTACAAGTGTCCGGTCTGTGTAAGACATCAAAGTATCGCGAGAGCAGATATCTTCTCATGCTGTTGAATCGCTCTCTCGGTACTATGATGTCATAATCTCATTTGGTCTGCGCTGTGACGTTTCAAGTGAACACATTTAATAATAATAATAGTAACACGTCGAAACTATTAAATGACACATTAAACTATTGGAATTATGCTGTGACTAAAAACATCCTAAATATACCAATGCTATGATAGATTTTAGCATTCTCATAGCAGCCATTTATTGCCCAGAATTCACAAAAATTTTATTACCCATTGTTTTGACCCTGAAATCACCCTGAAATGCTTTTTAAATAGTCTATACTGGACTTTCATCAAATGAATTTCAAAACTTGCAGATTTGTTCTGCTACATTTACTATGTCTGTTTAACTTTAAAACAAATTTAACAAAACTGAAAAATCTTCCTTGTGCTGCTGTTTTGAAATTCTGAAGATTAAACAGACCAGTGATCAAAAGCACAAAACAATTTTAAGCTCTCTCATATGAACAGATTCACTTTCATTACACACGCAGTGAAATAGTTTGTCCTAAAAATGAAGCTTTCATATCTCAATTAAAATTCTTCTGTATCCCTTAACTTGAGGAATCTATCCAGTCATATAATCTCTGAAGGTCCCGTTTCTCTGTGTTCAGATGTCCTGATTGTGTTCAGCAGTGGTTGACAGTGTGGTGCTGATGAGGTAGAACTCTTTTGCCCACTGCTTAGGCTGCAGCGACTCACGCTGAGCGCCATATGTGACCCCCTCCCGTCCTCTGGCTGACCCCTCTGCTGCCTCTCTGCAGTTCCACAAAACATGCCCAAAGAACAGGCCGTGGTCTTTATGATGGTGGAGTTTGGGCGAGTGAGCGGCTCGCAGTGGGAGACGGACCCTGCGGAGGCTGCGGAGTGAGCGGCTGAGCTGACGGAGGACTACCTGGAGCGTGCCAAGCTGGAGCCCCACGCTGTTCCCTCCGCCACGCACCACCTGCTCTTTCTCCTGGCTGAAGGTTTGCACCTGCACCCAGAGGAGCTCAGCACGCTGGTGGAGTACCTTCAGAACCACCAGAACCATCTGCAAGGAGAACAAGCTGTAACATCTAGTTTAATTACGTACATGTTTTATTTTTGTATTGTTTTAGAATTGTAATACTCATTTGCATTTACGCATTTGGCAGATGCTTTTAATGAATGCACTTTCAACTTACAATGCATTTGGTCAGTATGAAACAATCCTACAACGTTTTGTGCTGTTAATGCAATTCTTTACCAATTGAGCTACAAAAACACTGCAATTTATCATGTTGAATATAATTTAATGATGGCAAATGTGGTTATACAAATAGTTATATTCTGTGCCTGCAGGGTTAGGAAAGCCCCCTCCTCTTCTACCGGCTGGGTCTGAACCACCACCCAGAGAGCAGACAAACCTACCATCAGACCTCCAGGCCATCACATGGGATCACAAGGTTTGTTTTGGGGGCACAGAATAAAATGCAGCAATTCAAACTACAGAATTTTTATTTACTGCTTTAAGGTAAAAATGATTTCCTACAATGTTCCATGAGTTTCCAGGCTCATATCCCAAGACGAAGCCACCACATCTGCTTTCAATGCACACTCTGAAACCACCTTTCCACAGRTCCACTGCTCCTCATGGTCCTACACCCTCACGTTCACCTCACGTAAAGGTTGTGTTGGCTTTGGAAAAAGGTTTTGGTCTTTAAATGTGCTCCCCTGCACAACTGTATATGGTTTCATTATAATGCATTAGAATGTTTGAGTTTAACACAGGCTGGTAACAACTCTCAACCAGAAAGATAATTAGTCTTGCATCTAAATTTTAGCACCACACTAATGCTTTATTAACAATTACATTTCTCATACGAGTCTCTTTGGGCAGGTCAGTATGAAAAAATCTGCATTTCAAATTTGTACCAGTTATTTAGAAGAGATAAAATTACCTGCAGTGTTTTGGATCGTACCACCCAAATCTTTGATTGAATTCAAGTCTGGACCACTTCAGAAAACCAGCCATTTATTCTTTGGAACAATGTTCAACTGGAACAAAGTAAAAGCTGTTTTAAACGGGTCTTTGGCAGGCTGGTGCAGGCACCCCTCATAGAGTTTGGCTCCATGTTGCTCTGGATAGAAACAGGTTTTCCAGTTTTTCCTGCTGAAACACAAACATGTTGATGCTACTACAGTGCTTAACAGTAGGGATGTGTTAACTTGATCTTGCACAAAACAGCACTTTCCTTCTGGGCCAGATAGCTCAATTTTACTCTTACTAGACCACACAACCTTGCAAAATAGCTCCAGTGTTGGTCTGTTTGGTAAGAGGAACTGTTCTATCCGGTTTTGTTTGCAAAACTTGAAGTCAGTGATAATTATTAAGCTTTCTACATATTTCAAAATCATGTTTTAAATGCTAACAGATGATGAGCTGAAATTCATGATTAGTGATAGTTACGATCTCGCGAGATCTTCCAAGCTCGGCGTTTCAGTGCTTCATGGGATATGTAGTTTTTTACAAGTAATAAGGTTTAATAAGGTTATAATATTAGGTATATTATTTAAAATGAATTTAACGCAGTACAATTATCAGCAGCTATTTACTTTTATAAATACTGTACTTTTTTGTTTTGTAAACAAAAAGCAGTTTATGGTAATACAATTAACACATAAAATAACCTTTACAGAACGTTTTTATTAGTAAGAGTTTCTATTTGTTACGTAAAACAACCAAATCATACACAACAGCAATCATACGCCAACGTTAGAGGAACGTTCTGGTAGTGCATGCTTAATGTAATATAATTGTTTAATAACTTAACATTGTATTTTTTAAATCCAATTGACGAAAATCAGCAAGTCCGTGTCTCAAGTCAAGTGTAAACTCAGTGTGGCCGCTAGATGGGGCTGGAGACTTACGAAACCTACATTTAATGAAATTAAAATGTTAATTTATGGTTCTGTTGCTTATCAAACATCAGGAATTTCTAAGCTTTTCCATAACTAGTATTTTATTTTCATATTAGATTGCTTTATATTGTACTTTATGTTGAACATTCATTTTAAATAGACTGAAATTGAACAGTTGTTGCAATCTGATGCGATTTAAATATAGAATGAGTGCAAAAATTGCTTGTTTTTCCTACAATACGTTGCTAGCTTAAGTATTTTCCTCAGTAACAGTAAATATCATTTTCTCAAGCAAAATGAACCGTTGGGAGTTGTTTCTTGTGCAATTTAATAATGAAAACTGTATTTGTGAAGTGTTAGTTTTGTGCACGTTTTAAATTGAGCAAAATAATATTGTTTTCAGACTGCACAATGTTGTGTCTGTAGACAAATATATAGATTAACTTATATTACAAACCAGATATAGCAAAAATAAATGGCACACTAGATACCGTTAAGAAATAGACGCATGATGGCAAATGCTACAGAATTCATGCCCCTGGTTTATTTTATACGGCATGTATTAATACTAAACAATGCTTTAGTTTCTTTTTCAGTGCAACTTTGAAACAAATTAAATAGCAAATATATGGTTTTAGGAATGTTTACAATGCTTAGAAGTCTCCTTACTATACTTACTATATAAACTATAAAGGCTAAAATCAAAATGCTATAAAACTTAAATTACACATTGATGGCTTGTGTCTGTCAGATCATGACACAGCAAAATGAGTTCAGGGTGTATCTGAAATTGTGTGTGTCTCTGCGAGTTAGCGTGTCTTTAGAGGGACATGTTTTACAGCTGTGAAGCATCCATCAGCTCTGAAAATAATGGAGGCCCGGTTCTGCTTCATTTCAACAGCTGGAAGGTGTTGATTGGACTTTTTGGGGAACCGAGAAAAAACCTCTTCGCTAAAGCTGGTGAAATCATCGGAGGATGGATGGATTACTGGACAAACGGAGTGGAACCAGCTTTCACCACGCTTGCATGTAACAGGAGCGCAAACACGCCTCATTTCCGTCCCGCGGTATGCAATTCCCTTACTGTTACAAAACTCATAATCCCGCAGTATCCCTTTCTTTCCCTGCGGAGATACACTTGCCATTCCTGCACAACTGGATATCAATCAAAATGTATCACTATGAATATTCTTGGCATTGTTGTGTTAGAATTCACAGACACTCGGGTCGCCTCTTCTTTGTTAGAAGCGCACCACACTGCGCCGCTGTAATGCTGCTGTGAGTGAGATCTTCATTAGAAACCTTCAGCCCGTCACCAGGATCTGTGCCAGGTACTCGCTTTAACAGCCAAACATGTTGATAATTAAACCCCTGTATTGCAGAAGTGTTATCACAACAATTAACAGCAAAATATGAGGGTACGAGAGTCTCACAATGTGCGCATTTTATTTCCAATATGGAATCTAAAAATGATACAATTGTGTTTATCACGTAATAATAATAATAAAGCAAGTTTACAATTTAAACATGCCTTTATATAGACCCAAGCATGTTTTATGATGTAAAGAATAACAACAGTTGAAACAGAACACAAAAATACAAACAAAGCAAAGGAAATATTAAGTTAAAACAGCTAAACAAGTGTTATTTATTTAGTCATTTAAGTGTAATTGTGTTGTGTATTTTTGTGTATAAATTGCAGATAATTCCTCTACCAAACCATCTCAGGAAGAAAAGAAGATTATTCTGTGGCAAGAAAACATCATTTCTCTTCCCCTCTTTTTTTGGAAAGCACATTTGTCTCCTACTTTCCCTAATTCTCCAGACATGTTCCACTCTTTCGTTTCTCCCTCTCCCTCCTCTTTCCTCCCCAAAGTTGGCAGCCTCTGCCCTCGTTCCAAGGCATCAACCGAAGACCCTGCAAAGCCCCCATACACAATGAGCTTTAATTGGGTTAAGTTTGTCCGCCACAGATAACATTTCTCTTTCTGTGGAGAATAAAACAAATTGCTGGCACTAATGGCACTGTTTAATGTAGCTCTTTTTATTATGGATGGAGGAAATTAGGAGGAGACTCCCAGCAGAGCGGCGATGTCGTGGGAGTGCGCGCATTGTTGCAGCTCATCAGAAACGCGTTTTTGCCGGAGCGTCGGCCTGCTTGCTTTCATCGCTCGTCTTTTTCTCGCTCCCTCCCCTTTTGTCGCTTCTTTTGAGCCTTTTTGAAAATGCTGCCATGAAAACTGCACTTAAGAGTGTGGGTGTTAAACAAACCATAAACCAAAGTGTTTAGCGTGCAAACAGACAAGATCTGATTTTCGCATGCGTTCTGAAACTGTTGTTGTTTTCTTCTTGTATGGTTTAATGCCCCAAGTCCATTAAGCTGGTGTTTCTTTGTGTAAGTCTGGGGCAAGAGCCAGTGAAAAAGGGGTTGGAGGCGGGCTCGAGGTTTTGGCACTAGATTCGCTAAGCCTACAAGCTTAAAATTTGTTCTCCTTCGCTTTGGTTGGAGAGAGAGGGTCTCTCCTCTTGAAGTCAAACATCTCACTGCAGTGAGCTAATGGGTTGTGGGGACAGATGCACACCCTGGCATTTAACACGCCAACACCTGAGTGTGTTTGGAAGACAATCAGCAGTAAAATGTAATGTTCAATCTGGATTTTTTATGTTGGCTAATCAGGACTGATGAAGTAGAGGATACATTAAAGTGCAGTCGAGCGGTCAGCCCCAATCTGCGCTTCTGCTCTGCATCTCTCCCCCGTGTGTCCGTGTGCAGTCGGAATCAGTGCCGACGTCCAACGGCTGTCTGGGTCTGGGTCACTATAACAAACAAACGTGCTGTTTTATGCCCGTGCTGTCCGGACTAAAGCAAAGATGTTTGAGTAATCTTACATTTTGCAAAGGCACAACATTTTGACATAAGCCGTTTTGTTGATGCGTTTTCTTTGCGCTTTGATTATAGGCTGTACCTGGCTGGTCACTATATAGCTTTTAAACTGCCTCATGTCAGTGTCCCAAAAGTAAAATTGAAACTGAAGGAGGGTAATAAAACGGGTAATTTTTGGATCTGCTTCAGATTAATTAACTCAAAGTGTGTTTAAGTGTTCCTTTAGTTCAACCGGTTAAACATCGTGTTCGCAGCGCAAAGGTTGTGGGTTCGAATCCCAGGGAACCCACATGCTGATGAAAAGCACCTTTAATGCACTATAAGTCGCTTCAAATGAAACTCTCTGCAAAATACATAAATGCATTTTAAATCTCGTACTTACGCCTGTTTGACAATGAAATCAGAAGCGTTTTGCTTTCCCACGTCTAATACCTTTAAAGCGTGATGCTCCCGCACTTTGTTAACGAGACAAAGGAGTGTTGGCTTTGCAGTATTTAAATCAGTTATGTCTAATTATTTCATACAAAAATAGCCTATGTAGGGCAAAGCCAATGAGATGTAACATTGTCTGCGAAGGGGGGACCTGGCAGAGTTGGCGTGAGTTCAGCCGAACAGAAGAGAGAGAGAATACGCTGTAGCCAACATAAATATAACATGAACTCTCAGGGCCTGTGACACACCGACCAGGGAGCGTTTAAAGGCGCTTTTTGGGAACATGCATCGGTAGTGACCTAAGAAAAGCACAACTACTATAAAGGGAAAGGAGACCAGACAAAAACGACAAAAGTTAATGCTAAATTTTAAATATTTTT
>JAZGTK010002945.1:0-29250 GCA_036877625.1 Ambastaia sidthimunki | reverse complement strand
GTATAGTATAGTATAGTATAGTATAGTATAGTATAGGTCTACAATGGCAAGGTCATGGGTTCAGTGACTGGATAAATGTGTCTATATGTTGTATGTTGGTAACACATAAGTTAGCCTAAAAACTCCATTTACACTGTTAAAAAGATTAGAAAACTTTATAGCTCAAATAACACATGTTTGTACTCATAATTAATATACAAATTTTAACAAAAATACAAGCTGTATCTGAACATTTTTGCTTTCGTGGATGCATTACTGTAAGTTTTGTTTGTTTTTACAAACTGAGGGACGAGTCATAATTATTGCCTGTGGAGATTAACAACATGCCCCAAATGCTGATGATAAACTTTAACTAATGTGGTTAGATTTCCTGCTGACATATACTAAGGATAAATGTAATACTAGAATATCACCTTCATTATTCAATTACATTGTTTCTCTTTAGCCTGAAGTCTCCCACAAGACTGAGAGGAGAATGAACCTGTTGCTTCGGTGTTTCTAACATTGCTTCCACCCAAATTATTTATTCAGCCATCTTGTCCAAGTCCCTGGACACTTCCTGGGTCAGGACTTCCTGGGCAGAAGTGCTGAGTCAGCAACCAATCAGACAGCCCCAGTGGGGCTTGCTGTGTCCAGAGTCATGCTTCCTGTTTTTGTCAGTGCTTGTCAGGAGCCACCTGGCCAGTGCCGACCAAAGAGGGTCAGTTTGCGCGGGGGTCTGTCCCTGAAGGGAGTTCAGGGGGTCGGGGAGAGGGAAAAAGCAACTAAGAATGACACACAGTACCCATAATGCCACATATGAAGCGGAACCTGCTTAGTTACAAGCTTAATCCAGTTAGTGCCAACAATCCCAGGGTCACCTATACAAAGACAATTGACATTCAAAGGGACTGGCTGGGTGCCTGTACTTGTAAACAAACTGAATTCATGCTAAAACAAAGGCACTCAATAACAGCCCTGCATCTATCATCTCCAATCGACAAGATCGAAATGAGCCAGGCTTCTATTCACAGCTGCATCAGTCAATCACTCAGAAAGTCACATAAAAGATATTTGTACAAAAGTGCAGAGCGCAACGGTGCAGTAAATGCCTCGTAATTAGCGCAGGTTGTGGCAGTGGTTTAATAACTGCCCTGGCTCTGGGTCACGCCCGCTTCAATGTGCAAGAACAGAATGGAGATTCGGGTTCCTGCAGCCCACAGCGGTCTGGACCTTTCCACTTCACCTCCTCCTAATAGATGCCCCACAATGGCCTCTGGCTCTAATGAGTTGGCTTTCCACGCGGACACCAGTACAGCGAACAGGTGCGTCTGGGACCGGAGGCGTGGGGAGAATGGGAAGAGGTCTCTCTGTTTGTTCCCCCAGTGTCTGCCAGATAAACAGACCAACCAGCAGTAGCAACCTTAACTTCTTTCAGGGAGAAGGTAAAAGACTTTTGCAGCTGGATGGCTTGAATGGCCCTGACACACTCCACCAAACTCTCTAATGAGCAAAACCTTGACACAAGCTATTCGAAGGACAAAACAAAAAGCCACTGTGGAGCTAAACTAAGAAAGAATGGAAGAATGGTTATTATAGAGGAGTTCTGAAGGATGAAGTGAAGACATTAGGATGGGATGTTCAGGATGTATGGATGCCAACACTGCTTGCCATAATTAAAAAGCTTTTCTGAGATTTTTTTAAAAGACTGTTAATGCTCACTCAAGCACTGAAGCATCTCAGTGAGTCTGAACCGAAGTCAAGAGACAATGAAGTTTGATGAATAGACTGGGTGCCTGTTTTCAGCAAACTCTAATGCACTTTAGAAGAGTGTGTGTTTGGAGTAGTAGACATGACAGGGTGGTCATTGTGTCTCTGTAACAGAAGTGGGTGGCGGAAGCTTTCAAATAATGCAATTAAACACTGACCAAGGACCTCTTGTATGCATTAACACACTCATCAATGGCAGCCTAAACCCCAGCTAACAATATTAGGTTGTAAATTTTTACATAGGTGAACGTTTTAAAAACATTCCAAATGCCCAGCTTTTAAGACATTATATTAACGTTAAACTGCTTGGCTATAAGAACATTATTCAAACTTTTTTAAAATTCTGTAATGTTTTTAAAACGTTCCACTAACTGCTTAAGAATATCGTTGAAGTAAAAAGTTAAAAAGCTAAAAGCTGAAGTTAAAAAGCTCTACCAGCAGATTCTATTAAAGGTCTTAACATGAATCAGATTACAAGTAGACTATTTTGTTGCCTCCTAACATATATAAATATCTGAATACAAAATGTTCATGTACGATACGTTTTAGATGTTATTGACAATGTATATGTTTAAAGTGATACCGTAGTGCTTTTTAAGAATTAAGTTGATTACATTATAAGCTATACTATAGGTTTCACTTTAATCAAACACATTGGTATACTACAGGTATAAGCTAGGTTTGCTGATCCAGACTAGAAATTTAGTTTCACTGTTTCTTTTGTTTTGAAAGCAGTTCTCCATCTGGAATAAGAACAGGTGGAGGGGAGGAAAGCTTTCCCCTACCTTACAAAGACCTCCAGAGTGGCTTAGAAGACCAAACAAATAGTGCATTAGCATTATGCTAACATAGCCCAGGACTTAAGGAACATGAAAGGCTGCAATGCCCTGGTGAGGTCTTCAGCAGTCGACAGCTGGGGAAATCGTTGGAAGGCAACCAGGGCAAATCTACTGGAGTCACTCTTCATTCCTTAACAGGAAGACCACAAAGATATCCACACTTTCTGAACTACTGTGTTGTAACAATAAGACACTGGAAAAGAGCATGAAATAAATTTTATAAAAGAGTTGTGACGTGTGAGACACATACAAAATTATTGCAAAATAGCAAATATATGCACACATGGCCACACATTAGTTAAATACTATATAAAATACAATGTTTTCATTCTATTTGCGTGTGCACCTCCAGAATGTGCGTTAATGCTTGTGTTTCAAAGATTTATTGGGCACGCTGTGTCTATCTTGGCAACAGAAAAGTGTAAAGGCACATTTTTGAGCACATCCAAGAATCCTCAGCCATTCCCAGCCATATCCCGACCTGATCTCCCTCAGCCATTTTGTGTTTTCATCATAAATGCTTCTCCATGCGGAGATCAAAGCTTACCTCTGGACGTGTGTTCTGCGGTAACGGCCAGTGATGTAACACAAAAAAACATCCACAGAACATCTAGACAATCATCTTCACAGTAAATCATCAGAATTACAGTCAATCTTTGTGGCCTGGTGTCGACATGGCCAGTGTCTGTGAGGGTCTGTTAACGTGATTTATTTATTTATTTTTGGACGGCTCTGCCGCAGGAAGTTGCAGGAATGCTTAGTGCTGTAGGCGTGTCAGTGGGTGTTCTGCATTCATATGCCGTACACTTGTTTTAAAAGATGGAGCATGCAGCTGTAGAGCTGAGCACTGTCAGAAAACTGGACTGTCATCTGCAGTTGAGAGGTTGTTCAGATGAAACAATCTGAGCTCAAGACACTTTCACATTTAGAAGCTAATAAGAAGCGTTTCATCACATAGGCCTTTACACAGGGTGCTAGATATCTTGTAGCGTCTTGATAAATGTTCTAACAACGACGAAGGATGCTTTCATTGGAAATTAAGGGCGAGTCATTTTCTACTATCTTTTTAGACTCAATGTACTATACAAATAAAAAAACTAACATGTAGAACACAAATTATCCTCTACAGTTAAAAAAGGCAAGTTATTGGGGTTATTGATTTATATAAACTATGTTGCAAAAAATGCTTGTTCTATATTTCCACAACTTTGTAATTGTTTATTAAGTAATTATAATTATCACAATAAACAATTCTTCCAATCATAAAGTTTGTAGATAGAGTACTTGGCACATAAAAGTAAAAATTATATAGGCATTTTATATGTTTCATATTTATAAACATGACATTTTGGTACTAGATTAAAGATAGAAGAAAAAACAAGTAAAAAGGTTATTCGAGATGTTGAGATGATGAGCAGCCCTTTCCTTACAGGCATTCAGTTCCACTTGGTTCCACACAGATAAGACGGGAATTTTAACACACTCAACCGTGGGCTAATTAAAACCCCACACTCTGAGATGCCAGAACAGAAATCAATATGCTTATTTAATTAATCTATACATCACACAAGCACACACAACATCAGCCCCAAACCAGCTTAGCTAAAGAGGAGAAAAGACAAACAAATTTAGTCCTTCCGTTTGTGCTTGACGATAATGTTCAATGTTCAGAATAAATGTTTGAAAGTTTGTTAATAATTCCTCGAGGGCTTACAAGTCAATTACATACAGAAACATACTGTATACTGTGCACACTGCTCACAAACACAAACCTTTTTCACTAATTGAATGGCATTAACAAAAGAATCTCATTATCCAGACTTCTCCAAATGCTCTGCCCTCTGGAACTCTTTCACACTTCGGGCTGCTTGGAAAACTGGGCTCCGTAACGCTGGTCCCAGGCCTGTGAGAAGTGCTAATTTGTAAACGTGTCTGTGAAAGGGAACAGAAGGTTATTAATAATTCCCTTGACCTTGTACAATCAGATATCACAATGAAGGGTAATATTCAATTATTGATTTACTAAAACTTGGTTGTTTCTTTTAAGAATGTGTTGAAGAGAGTTAAAACAAAGCCTAAATTGGTGTAAATTGATGAATTTATACAAGCTGACAGTTTTGATGCAAGGGTATCACACACGTTCATACTGTCTTTTTATAGGACGCCAACAAAAACTAGATTAAAAATCAAATGTGGGCATTACTTTTCTCGGGGCTTGGATTTTGTATTCAAAGGCAATGTTTCTGGCAAATTGCATTAAAAACCCCTGCAGGGAACTTGAGGGGGTGTTCTAAATTTGTGCCTTTATTAAAATGCAAAAAAACACCCAAGGCTGATGAAAAAATAAACTTTGTAAATTTAGACAAATCTGCAGAAATGATTCACACTGTAAAATAATCAATTTTAGAAGTAAATAATTTTAGAAGTAAATAAAACAAATACCAAAGACTTACTTGATAATTGTGGAGTTTTGGTTGATGTTCCATTCCAAAGTTCTTACAATTCTCCGGAACAGGACGCTGAAAAAACAAGCATAACACGTTAGTAGGATTTTATTTTTGAGTTCAAATAGGCTCACACACACAAACAAAAATGATTTTAGGGTTAGTCCCACTTACTCCCTTCCCAGCATGCACTGGGACATGAATAATGAATGGGGCATTGTTTGCTCCCTGGCCAGTTTTATTTACATTGCAATGGTCGATTTCTCTTATTGTATTGTGATGTCCAGATGCATTTGTTTCTTTAAAAATGTGGCAGGTTTGTGAAATTTTAGATATTTCAGGAATAAATTATTTGATTTGTATACATGCTGTCATTTAATTTAAGGTAACAAAAACATTAGCTGTAATACTGAACAATATATAAAATTACAGAACTTACAGAACTTCTTCCAGTCACTTTAACTTCCTACAGAAACTGTTTTAAACAGATTTTAAACCACTTTTAAACCACCAGATTTAAACCACTGACATTTCAAATTAAAAGTGAATTTTACACCACCAACACCAAAGTTCTATRTACATTTTATTCTATACAGTACTGAGTATTTCTATTCATCCGCATSAGTTTTCCTCCGTTTGTTGTGACATCATGGAAAACGAGGATCTTGACTGTGACTGTGGCCTTTCTCTCTTCTGTTCAGCTGTGACTACACTTCAGTCCCCTCTTGCTCTGATCGCTCCAATCTTTCCCTCTGTTATCTAACCCTTGTTTCTTTTATTTTCCCTTTTGTTTTTGGCCACAAAATCCAATTAGGCTTCTTCTGAAATACCAGCAGTGTAAGAACTTTATCCATTCATGAGCGCAGATAACTAAACTAATTAAGACTAGGTTCCTCTCTGAAGCTCGTTTGAATGTGCAAATTAAAAATGCAGACGCAGCTTAGATTGGATTAGATAGGCCATGTAAACAGGGGGAGGAATTTATCTTTAAATGCCACTAAATTGTTTTCTGCTCCCTCTCTCGGCACCCGGTTTTAACACCTCCCGCTTGCAGACACTTTTAATGACGCCACGGCCCAGAGAGGGAGGGAGAGAGGGCAGAAACAGTGTGAGATCTGGAAAGCGGGGCCATCTGGGCACACTGGTTGGGTGTTAGTAGTGCCAAACAGGAGTGAATGAAGGTTGGGGTGATTTTCAGCAACATGTGAAGAAACGCTGGCTGTTTGCTCTAATGGCCTCCTCTCCAGCAGAGTAAACACAAACACTGAGCCTGCTGAGTCCTGTTTACTCCAGTTAGCTGCCCTCTCTGGCCCACAGGACCACCCTGGGCTCCCTTACACACCCACGGGCTGCAGCCAGGCCCGGATAAGCTGTTTCTCTCGGGGGTTATGGGAGCGGACATTGTCCTAAATGAACGGCGATCCATGAATAAGGTCTGGACAGAATATCAGAACCATCGGACCATCGTGCAGCAGTCACCCCCCGTTAAAGTAAACACAGGGGGACAGCATGTTTACAAACCCAAACACATATAATATGGTGTGACATCTCATCTGTAAATACGAACACTAAAAATGTTAATGCGAGTCCATAACATCTGTTACATTATAAACTGCATAAAAAAACCCCCACAAAATTCTCCATTGAACAAAAAAAATCTAATTAGTGCCTTTAACAGTTTCATACTAACACACACAATGACTCATAAACAAATCACACAAACTATGTACCGAAAGCTGAGCCTACCAGCAGAGAGCAATTTAAGATCATGCTTTGATCAAGTGATATTAAAAGTATGACAACTGACCACGTTTAATATAGTAAGTGGGATAAATGCAACTGCAGAGAAGACAAAAATTCATTTAAGGCCTTCAAACATGAGCGGATGAACAAAGAGTAACATGAAGACTCTGTGGGCTGTCAGACTAAAGGAATCAAGCATTTCAGAGGCGGATGATTGAGTTCAAGGATACTTGATGACAAGGTGATTACAGTCATTATGTTGGCATGCTGAAACATTCCGAACAGGAGATTAAATTAAGCAAGCATCAGTACGAGTTAATTTAACCCACAAATGCAGAAATACAGAGGCTGAACACAGCTGCGGTATAATATCCATAAGAACAGGCCTCCAACGTGCGCCCCTCTGCTCTGAGGTAAAATCCCAGCTCGCTTCTGTCTTTACTGGTTCCTTAATAGACCTCTGGCCTCTGTCATGTCAACCACGGTAAAATGAGTATCATCAGAACCACCATAACCCCTTTCGCCGCAGAGAGAGGGGAATATGGAGAGAATTAGTCAAAACGAAGGTTAAAAGAACCAGAATCTTCAACAGATGTTGTTGTTTTTATCAACGGGGTGGCGATCGTGGAGGAATGTAACAGAGTTGGAGTGGGTGAGGTCACAGCTGTGGTTAAGGGCCGCAGATGCACACAGACACACATATAGTACGTACAGGACAGATGATGGTGGTGTGTGTGCTTCTGGAAGGTGTGAGGGAAGAGGAAGTTGTAGCGTGAGACAGGCAGTAGGGGGAGCAGCTCTTCTATTGATTGGAGGCAGTGATACAGGAGGCTTCAGCCCTGCTGTGGGGCGGCCGGGCGAGACTGGCCAAAATACCCAACCACGGCTTCACTTCAGCGGGCTCTGGAGGGGCCATCTTCCCCATCCTCCTGTCCTCCCCACTGCTGTTATGTGGAAATCATTGGCTTTGTTGTTATCCGGAAAACAGATGACAGAAGTGTTGTAAATAAACTTCACCTTAGCTCGCCATCTTTTAAAGTGAGAGAACATAAAATGTCAGTTACAATTTCAGTCAAAAATGTATAACAGGACTGAAAACTATATAATAATCCAGTATTCGGACAATTCAAAGGTTGTAATGAATAACAAAGATGTAAATGAGGGGGGACTTTACAGTCAAAGCAGTGCATTGTGATCTGTGAAACAACAGTCAGTGTGTCAGAGATTCGGAAAGCATGTTCATCTGATACCAGTTAATACCTGACTCATGCACTTACCGGAAATAATGCCGGACAAATGTATCCATTTATTTAGTAAAAAAAAACTAAATAAAACACGCAAGTATCAGCCATTTTAAATTGCAAAATACAAACCTGAATGGAAGGGGGAAATTGGCAGAAAAGGTAATTTCCTTTCATTAACTCATCTGCTCTGGTAAGCGCTCGTTAAATTTAGGGTTCACTAGATCACACCGAGGTGTGTGTGTGTTGTGGCCAAAAACATCTGCTAATGAGAGATTCCTGATGGAAAATTGGCTGGCAGACAGAACTAGGCACAGCTAAAATCTCAAAATTTCTCTGTGGGAGAAGTTACATCTCTTGGCATGTTTGATTCGACCACTATGGATTTCGAATGTCTGTGTGTGTATACGTGTGTGTGTTTTGGGGTGTGTGTGTGTTTCTGTGTGTTGGCCTTTCCTTTGTTCCCATTCAATTTTAGCTATGCAAGGACATTCAAGTGAGGCCACTCAAGTCAGGAAGTGTTAAACTTGCCAAATGCGGACAATTAAGTGCTCTCAAGACAAAACAGAGAAGTGAGAACTCACCGAGTTGCTTTTGAAAGAGGTTTAATGCTCCCTACTTTCATAAACATGCATGCACACACACACACACACACACTGCAGGGCTGTTCACCTCCTCATCCTTGTATTAGCCTCTAACCCCAATATTTTAACAACAGGAACGCAGGACTTAAATTAGGTGAAACAATTTTTCCACAGCCTCAAACCATCTTAAACCACGGCCCCGGAAGAGACTTTGCTTTTGCAGCAGCATCATTAGGGCTTTAAATGTTTTCAAAACATCCCTCATTAGCAACGACACACACACACACATACGTTTTATTGGGGCATTCCATAGACGTAATGTTTTTTTATACTGTACAAACTGTATATACTATCCCCTTACCCCCAAACCTAACCATTACAGAAAACTTTCTGCTATTTTAGATTTTCAGACAATACCACTCGGTATGATACATAGGCTTGTTTCTTCATGGGGACCTAAAAATGTCCCACAAGGTCAAAATTTACTGGTGTTACTATACTTGTGAAAAAATTTGGCCCATATAACATAGTGAATACCAAGACCACAAACAAACACACACACACACAAAGTGCGAGTGATTAATTTCATTCTATGGGAGGTAAGAACAGTTTTAACGTATCGAAAAAGGCCTAATGTGTTATTGCCAGACCTGGCAGCTGACTCCCAACACCTGTCTTTATAAACACACACATCACACCCGACGGCCATGTGACAGTATGACAGACGTGAATCATTTGGGGTGGCTGAAGGAATACGAGTGTGTGTGTGAAACACTGCTCACCTTGACCAGCCCGCGCGTGCAGGGGCACGACGCTGACCTTGGCATCTTGACGATTAATTTGCCCCTGATCTTGTCTCCCATGGCTTGAGTAGCATGTGTGTCGGGTCCGATGAAGGTGACACCTTCTGCTGCCTGCCGAGATAATAAAGGCTTTACCTTTATGACTCAAGCATATCGGAAGAGGCCGAGAATGTTTGCTCTGGCGTAAATAAGCGTCTGTGAGAGAAAGAAAACAGCTATATATGAACACTTTATCTGAACAGAAAACATTGTGAGCAAAGCTGTGTTTGTTAGCAATATTTGAGAATACGTGAGAATAATACCTCAGAGGAGCTCAGAAAAAACTGGAAGCAAAGGGAATGTTTAATTACAGGTGGAAACCTAAAGGAAACCTGAGGCTGAGAGTGAGAACCAAGACAGAACAAGACTAAGGACAAAATGCGATCTGTGTGCACAAGATGACAGGTTGCGATACCAACCGTGGGGAACGCTGCTAACACAATATCTCTTTACTAATTTCCATTCAGTTGCCCAGCTAACATGAAAATGCTCCCAGAATGTTGGATGTTATCAAAGATGTTCTTGCAGTAACGCTAATAAAATGTTTTTTTAACATTATTTTTTATCATATATCAAAAATGTTAAGTAGTCAGTGGAACGTTTAGAAAATGTTTGACAAACGTTCCTAAAACTTTCAAAATAACATTTTTAACGTTTTTGTTACTTAATTGAAACATTATGGAAACATTTTTACAACCTAAAATTGTTAGCTGGGTGGTCCTGCACTCGAACATTCCCACTTCATTTTGCTAACAAGTCATACACACTAAATCAGAGTTGTAGTAAAGACAGAAATCTGAATTATAAATGCTACGACATGTAAATGCTAGGAGAATTTTTGTAGTATTGTTAAAAGCTTTTCAGAAGAGATTTCAGAATTTAAAGGAACAGTGCCCCAAAAATAAAACTTGTATTTCTTTCAATTTACCCTATAAACTTTGCATTGCTTTCTTTTGTGGAACACAGATGTTGAAGACTGCCAACCCCAGTCACCATTTACTTTTATTTAATGGAAAAAGATTATATGAAAGTGAATGGTGACTGGCTGTCAGCCCAACATTCTAGTTAAGTCTTTTTTGTTCAACAGAAAAAAGGGTTAAGGGTAAATGTATAAGAGTAAAAGATACTAGAGTTTACCTTTTTGGGTAAACAAAATTTAAAAGCCCCTAAAGACAATGACTAACAACTTAAAATTAATGTTTACATTATGGCAGAAATAAAGTGTTTCTCTTCTAGCTGCTAATCATCCATATACCTGTAAAAATGTTTTACAAATTTAATCACAAAATTGCTAATACAATCAGACATGTTTTGGAGGGAGGTTAAAAACCACAATTTCTTCTGCTTCCCATGTTCACAGCACAGTCTTAATCCAGCAGTGAGCTCTGTTGTGACACTTTTACAAATTAAGCTCGATTAGAAGTTCAAGCTCTCCCCAAATGTCACTCACTTTCCTTTGCAGGTCTCTATTTACCAAAAACAAACCAGAGAGAGGCCGCGGAGGGCTGACAGCGGCTGTTCTTACACTGAAAACAGGTGTTCCACAGGCAATGGCCGTGAACAACTTCATTTCAGCATGCTCTGGCGTTTGTGTGTCAGTGTGTGTGTAAACTGTGTCCGATATCACTCTGTTATCGTGTCACTGAGGCCCCGTGGAGGAGGATATGCCCCCCCCAACACACAACCTTTACTTTACCTCACTTTGCCCTCCATCACCATTTACTACAGACTCTTAACATAATAAAAGAAAGCAGAAGAACTAATCCTCAGAATCTGCTTTCCTCTCTCGCCTGTTCCTCCAGGCAATACAGCACAAGAAAACACTTCATTTGAATTCCTAAACTGTACAAACTGTGAATGAGTTTCTTTTAGCTGCAAATGTCATTACATCTCCATTTCCAGGGGAGAGCAGTAGGGGAAAAGACCCTCTCTCACATTCATGACAAACCCTTTTAAATAGGGCACAATGGGGCAGGGGGGGCTGATGACCCCCCAAAGACAGGGGCCATAATATTAACTGCATTTACCTGACACACAAATTAAGGATCCATGCTCCAATTTTACAAACACACACACACTCACACATTCACTCTTCCTCATTGGTGCGATCGCAGGTTTTCCAGAAAAAATGAATTTGTATAAGTGTGTGTTTGGATTTAAGCCACGGATTGTGTCATGTTGGGAATAAATAACAATTGTAGATCGCGGAAAGGTATGTCATGCGATTTGTTGTTTGTTTTACTGCTAGAAAGCCTGTATTCTTAAGAAACAGTTGGAAACTCCATTTGTGACTGTTGGATCCATAAAAAACTTGTCAATATGACACACGAGGTATTTGTGCATGTTGGCATTCAGCATTGTGCAACATTAAACAAGAGATGAGAGAAATTCTGACAATCTTAAAAGCCGCAAAACACAAGCACAACATCTTGCGGGAAACCAGCCAAGCCAAACATGGCATATGGCAGCCATTAAAGTGATCCGGCATCAGAGTAGAGTTGAGCCATTAAAAAAGCCACACACAGTATTTCTGCTTGATCATGTCACTTCAGCAGATCTAATTGGCTGCGTTCTGTCCGTGTTTCACAGCAACAGTAAACCACACTACCCGGTCGGTCCCTTTCATCTCAGCAGAATTACATTAGCGCAGCTGTGTTCGACAGAGGCCGCAACACATCGCGACAGCCAACCACACTCCGAATGATTAGAAAAGCAATAAATTCCGGCTTTCGCTAGCTGCGCATTAGCACGCTATTATATTTAAAATCATGCCCTCCTCGCTGTCAGTGGTCAGGCGGTGTTTGAATCTAAAGGTGGGGAATTTGACAGGAAAATTTGTGGTTTAGATTTTGGGACTGCCATTTTTTCCGCCATCCTTGTCTGCGAGATACGTCGTGAATTGACGCTCGCTAGCATGCAGTCGCGGACCGAGATGACTAGCGCTGCATTGATATTCCCAGAGTGTATGTCCATTCACAGCTTCACTCTGCTCACCCTGGTAGCATTAAGATCAAAAGAAACTTTGCTCGAAGCATATCTGATCAAACTCTACCCTACTTCACTCACTCACGGCCGCATTTGTATTCGCTCAGTGTATGTGCATGAAGCGCTCTGCTCAAAGATTCTATTTACAGTAGTACGCTAGCTGTAGTATGCAAGGAAAATGCACACACAGCGTGCTGTTACTTAGAGACTGAAGTGAACCAGCACGATTGTAGAGCTGACTTAAAATTCATTTAAATTACCAGTAAATTACAACTATCCCAGTACGGTTATCTCCTCGTCCCCTACATTGTACATTTATGTAGGTTTTTGTCCATCTATACCGACTTGTAACAAAACTGATGACAACCGAGTTGGGGGGGCGGGTGCAAGCCCTCTGAGTAACACATACATACATACACACACACCACACACACACACGTTTGACTACCACTGAGCCTGGCACAAAAAAGCAGGAAAAAAATGGCAAAGATTAACTTATTGAGGTCTCCATCGCCATAGCAACACAGAATAGTTTTGATGCGTCTCCCTTCACAGTCAATGAGGTTTGAACGTATCACGGAGCAGATAGCTTTTCCGTGGCTTGTTACCATGGGGGCTATTTAATGCAGATACTGCTGTGCGTCTGAGCACAGATGGCTGAATACTCGAGCACGGCCACTTTGAAGAGATCTCCCGTCCACATTTTCAGGGGGTCGCTTTGCAACATTGATCTGAAAGGGGGAAACGGTTGTTAATAATGAATAAATCAACAATGGGGAGAATAGCCCAGGCAGAAGCAGTTAAAATAGAATAGTGTATGACTCTGGAGTGAAGCGGCAGATTAAAACATGATGGTTGTCATGACTCGCGGTACAATCAGGTCGTCCTGATATGACACACCAAAATTAAGTGAATCTGGGTTTGGGATTTTAATCAAGCAGATATTCTTGATTGAGATGTCTGTCAAACTGAATACTGTCGTTTTGTTTTTTGTCTTTTTTTTCTTAACATATTACCATATTTCTCATGCATGCAAGCTTATATGAGACAGTGAAACTGCTTATTTTAGTCAGACTAATGTGGACAGACGTGTTGCGGGTTGGCTTCGTCCAAAATCCTTCAAACTAGATAAAGTCATGCCATCATAGTTTAATATTTTATTCTACTTTTTCATTTTTTTGTAGTTTATTTTTTAATATTGCATGAGCAGCAAGAAGTAAGACAAAAAAGAATCCCATTTTTTGGGTAAACAACGCATTCATTAAGATGCTAATTTTCACAGCAGGCCTAAGAAAAGTTGCACAAAATACATTCCATTTGCAAAAACGCTTTCGTCCCCACAAAAGAATTTAATTACGCCGTAGGACACGAGTCATTCGCTGCCCACCAGCGACACAGAGAATAAACAGACACACACCAAGCATATATACAAAACATGGCTAACACCTGCCCGTGCTGAAAATCTCCACATCTGTGAGTGTTTGTGTGTGAACATCCATGTTTGACACGGATACCGCAGTTGTTCCTACATGCTCCTGAAGATAGTGTTGACCCTGTGGCACCACCGCCACCTCGTTCCTGTTGCCTGGGTCTATCCCCCCGACGCTGAAGGACGTGGCAGACAGGTGAGAGTAAACAATTCATCACCACCGTGACACCTCCACATCTGCCAGGCACAACAGGGCCAGAGAGGCTGTCAGTCACCTCCACCAGCCTAACTCCCCTCAGCCACACTGGAGCAGGACCACTATTACAAGCAGATGTTTCCTTTTGTGAAAGCTGCAAGGAGGAGCTGCTAACTGCTAAGCGGAGATGAGAAATAATATTAAAAATTGTGTTTAAATATATTGTTTTCTTACATTTCATTTGTTTATGAAAAACACCCTTTCCCTTAGGTTCCCTTGGGTAAGTTTAATATAGACTTCTACAATTTGAGAGGACAATGTTTATTGAATTCTGTACTACAATATCTGACCAGTGCTGGTAAAATAAGTCATATTAAGCAAACTTCAAATGTTAGTTTGTTGTTTTTACATTCGCTATTAAAAAAAAAAAACTTTAAAAAATGATTTGTTGGAATCAAACAAAAATGAACGAGCTACACAAGTACCAATCATGGAGAAGAGAGCAGAAAAGGCATTTTCATGGATTATTAATTACTTAAATTATACAGTATTTACAGAGTAGTCAATGGGGGTAAATTATTGCCCGGGTGGATAATGCTCGAGCCCTCCATCATGGACAGACATTCAAATATGCATAGAAGAAAAAAAGAATAGAAAATTAAGCTTGTACCTGTATAATGATATTCTAAAAATATTACGCACAATATCAAATGAAGTGCATGTTTATCTTTAACTTTATCTATGAATTATAACGATATCTGTTTATCAATAAGATCGATGGGAGGTGCAGAATGTATTTATCTACCTCGACCTGCTATGAAACAGAGAAAAAAGGCTCTCAATTACAAGTGTCACTTTGTGATGGCCACCATTGTCTAAATAAACACACAGGCCTGAAGAAAAGAAGCACCTACAGTGCCAGAACCGCGGCAGGGTGGAATTTTCATACGAATGAGGCGCACTAACAGGTGATGAGTGTCAGACCCACAAGTGGCCTATTGTTACACAGAACAAGGACAATATGAAGCCGGGGTTGTTCCAGGCCCTCTTCAGCAGGGGCTGGGATCATGTGCGACCACAGCCATCCATCATCCAAGCTTAAACAGAAACACAAGGCAACATCTCTATGTACACATGCTGCTGTTATCCGCACCACAAACGTCTTTATCCCCGCACACACCCCTAAAAACACTCTAACATACTAGTATGCAAACTAAACAACCCTACAATCCATCCAACAGATTCATCTGCCATCTTCACTAATGCATTTCCTGACAATCTGACCATGGTTTTTAAAATAGTAAAGGTAGAGTAGCAATTTCAGATCTAATGCATTGATTGGACGAACATTTTGGATCGAATGCAATGATTGGACGAACACTTTGCAGTCCTGCACTTTCCACAGAAGATATATTTACATAAATACATTTAAACCACTTAGTCTTTGTTATCAGGATGTGAAGAGACTTTCAACCAACAGAACAAAAAATGTTTTTGTTTAAAAAAAATAAATCGTCTATGCTGCCTTGAAAACATAATGTAAATGTTTTGTAACTCAATTCAAAATAAACTGGATTACCTAATGAAGCAATATAGCTCAGATTAACAAATCCATCAAACTTCAAGGTCCTACAGGTCAAGAAACAGACTCAAGAGCAAATACTCCCAGGGGACCCAATAACAATACCAGGGTCCTGGTGGGCCACAAAGCCCATCGGGGCCTTTTGTTCCTCGATGAGAACTTGCATGACAATCGCAGACTGACAGGCAATGCAGGGGGTCAGAGGAACCTGGGACAGGGCTACATTGTTCCTCTCACTATGCACAAGGTGCACCTCCTTCTCACCGACAGGAAACAGAGACCCGACTAAGAATAATTTGGGCAGGCCAGAGGGTTTTCAAACCACGTTACAACAAAAAAAGGCCTTTATTTAATAGTGGAGCTTACCTGTTGTGGTTTGGGGTGGAGAAAGGAGAAAATGAGGTATGGAGTAAAAAAGGAATAAGACAAAAAGATCAAGCCACTGTGTGAATTAACCCGCCATTTTCCTACTCTTTTAAAGGTAATAATTATGCGAGCAGCTGGAAACTTTTAGGGCTAGAATTAAAAGCTAAAAGCATATTTCCCATTTGATTTTTGTTTGTTTTGTTGTGAATGGCCATTGGCTGGCCAGTGTAGTTTTTTTGTGGTTGCTCTTCTATTAGGAATTTTTTTCATTCCTTCATTTTTTCTTATCTAACACATACAAATTGAAGCAAAAGCAAAAAGCATGTAAATGTTGTGACACGAAGAAGACTGCGAGTAAACAGAGGTAGGTGAAAATTGTGCAGGGTGGGGTAAAATCCCCTCAGGTAACAGGGGCAAAGATACCCCCATCCGTCCTCACCCCCGCCTCCTTTTTTGAGATATTTTTGAGAGAAATAGCAATTGCGCATACAAAAAGACAGCCTACGCTGCTGGAGTGTCTGATTATTAACATGAAAACTGGAGATAACAAGGTAACAACCATGGCCAAGAAACACAATAGAGCCTCTATTACCTGGATGTTTACAGTTATTTACAACTACAGTGAGTCTTTTCCTCCTGCCTTTCCCTGGACAATGGATGAAAATGGCCTTTTTAACATGTCAAGAGCAGCAGTGAGGATTTCCACTACTAAACTGCCAAGGGCTTGACCTGAATCCAGGTTCCTTTTTAGACAGCTGGGAGGCTGGATGGCACACTTGGTTAAGGTGTGGGAAGCCAGACCAAATTAACCTAGAAGTCGGGCTATAGGCCAAAGCCTGCAGATGGACACTTGCATGTGTCTTCGTGCAGGTGGAAACATATGCTCACACGCTTTTTGCATTTCCTGCGCTGTTGTTGGAGGGAAGTGTGCAGAAACCTGCAGAATGGATTTAAACATGGTAAACTGTATGAAATGAAACTAGGGTACTACACTCATATTGGTAGTCCAAAGCATAATTAAATTTAGGCATTATATTAAATAAACAAACAACAGGGCACAGTTCTTTGGTTCCAGGTTCAGCTTGGGCCTGTTCATTCTTACAGACTGTAAAAACTAAAAATTAAAGATGATGTTTTTTATGGTGAGAGTAAATAAGTTAACGTGGCAGATGATTTAAAGAATGCGTTCACCACACGTGCATAATAGCACAACCACATTAGTTTAAACAGTAAATAAATATATACTCAGGGGATCAGAGTCAATCACTATGTGCAGGGCAGACAAAAACTGCTAAGCATTTAGGAAAATTCTTTTCATTAAATGAATTATTTGTTTAAGCCTGTAACTTTCCATATTTAATACTTTCCACAGCACAGTTTGAGCACTTTAATCCACTTTCAAAAAATGTGCTTGCCTCATTTTGTACAGCATTTGCCACTATGCTAATCCCAGATTCTGAGCAAAGACAGAGTAAAGTCATAGGCTTGGAGTTAAGAGCCACAATATTCCAACATTAATTCCATTTTTGCTCCAAAAATGTGTGATGATCTAAAGGAATGCTTGGCTTGGGGAAACTCACATCTTTATTACTTAAACATTACTGTGACAAACAGTAACTAATAAAACTAATGTCAGCCACACAAACTGACTAAACTTTTAAGTTATTTTTTCTTTTCTTAAAAAGTAACTGAACATGTTAAACCGATGATGATTACATAAAAACCCAAGATTAATTGTTTTTAATCATTTTAATAATATGACAACCCTAATATTTTTATTTTTACCTCTTAATTTCTGTTTCATAGGTTTAACAAGCAGAATCTAAATCTGTCCAAATACCCCCTGGAATCTGCTTATGTACCCCCTGAGGTATGTGTCACCCTGGATGGGAATCACTGATTTAGTGCATGCTTTTATCCGAAGCAAATTATCTGTGTCACTTGGCATATCAAGGATCCATGTGAATGTGTTTCTATAGGCTTTTTACATTTTTTGGAGCAGATTTTCTCTTTTCTATTAGAGACGCATATAAACGGTGACGTTAAAAACCTCTGAGTAGGAGTTCTTTCACTGTTCTATGGGACTCAGCAGGATCCATTACTATTTACACTACAAATGTGATGTAAATGTGATTGCATGTGTTTCTGACTACCTTCAAATGCAGTTTAAGTGACAGCCTATAACAAAGCTTTTGACCACTCGGATGTTTATACCCGTTGTAAACTAGTTCTAAGCCATATCTTCTGCTCATCTAACCCCTGAACCACTGCTTTGTTGCTCACAACCTGTTAACCATTATTGACAAGATCACCCAACAATTGAAGGCAAGCCTTGGGCAGCATTATCCTCCACATCAGCCCTGGTGGCAAACACAAGTTCTGTTTGACTAGGGCCATTGCCATTGTTACCATCTTATGATCGTTGTCACTGCCAATTGGCCTCATTAGCACAAGAATTGAGAAGTACTTCTCATGTGTGTGAGTTAAACCGAACTGGGAAATCATAGATAGTCAGTTACCTAGTTGAAAAAAACTCTTTAATAGCAGCAATTAAGCAACGGACTGTAAGAACAACCCCCCAAAAAACAGCCCAGTCTAAATAGGAACTTTATTAGGCAAAGCTACAGCTAAATGCTAAAATCATGACTAAAATTATGAGAAAGTGTTGAAATTTGATCCCCCCTCTGTTACTCTACAGAGTGATGCCGGATCTGCAGGTCATCAGAAGAAAGCTGTACCGGTGAGCTCTGAGATAAAAGATAAAGATGACAGAGCTCTTTAGTGCCCTGTTAAAAAAAGAAAATAGAAAGAGACGCCACTCATCCTCACCAGGCCAGCTTCATTTGCTTAATGGCACACAGCTTGAGTAGGGCCAGCTCCCCTAATAATGATCTAACAGTGCAACAAGGCAAGAACTAAGATATGGAAATATTGAAATTCATATAGGCAGGCTGAAAGCATCTCAGCATTGATCCAGCCACAGCATGGGTAAAAAGCAGCGCTCCTTTAATCAGGGCAGGCCAGGAGCCTTTGGCTACACAGAGGTCCCTCTCAAGATAAGCCTGTCCTACAGCACAGCTGGCTGAGATGTGGGGGAGAGAGAGAGAAGCCTGGGGGCCTGAGCTGAGAGCAGAACCAGGGCTGAATCTCAAATCAACTCATTATTCCCTACCTGCTGCACCTTTGTCGTGCACAGAGAGAGCTAGTTCTAGCACCAGGGTTACTTCTAGTTGCTTAATGTTTATGCGGTGCTGCTGACCCAATTTCCCAGCTAACAATTTTGGTTTAAATTTCTGCAACGTTTCCATTAAGCAACAAAAACATTAAAAACATTACAGAAAAAAACAAATAAAAAATGTTCTTAGAACTTTCAAAATAACATTTTTAAAGCATTCCACTAACTACTTAAGAATAACATTTTGATATATGATATATAATTATAAAAAACATTAGTATAATGTCACTTCAAGAAGTTTTTGATAACTTTAAGAAACACCAGTCCAGCTAACAGGTAATGTTTTGATTTATATTGCTGGTTAGTTTGGATGACTAATTGTTCTCCCTTTACTGTTTATGGCCCTTCCTGTTGCTTTTCTCCCTCTGCATGCGTGCAAATGAAGTTTTCACCCTGACAATCACACCTTTAATTAAATTAAAACAAAAGGTGCTAAGGCTGTTGGTTTTCAAGGCAGAGGAGAAAGGAGGGGAGAAGAGGCTCACAGAATGCAATGAATATCAATGTGTGATGAATGAATGGGCTCCCCCAGCTGTCATCCAAATGATCGTGAATATTCAACTCTTTCCCCTCCATTTAGCTTACATTTAGCTCTGATGATATTTCATTAGCTTATCCCACGGTGCTGTGAAACGATAAGTGATTCACGGAATACGGTTTCGCCTTCATGTTTATTGTAAAACAAAACGCGCTCGCGTTTTGCCGTAAATTTTAGTTCTAATTTTTGGCGCACGTCCTCGCAACCGGCATGGATCAAAGTGTGTGTCATTTTGGTGAACGTGTTTAATTTGTATCGCATTGGTAAGCAGCACCGGCCTGCCCCTCAGGGACGGCAGGTTTTGTGTTCCTTCACTGCAACACCGCGTTCTAATATGCATGTTGTTTTGGCATCCAATGCCAGTGTTGTACTACACATGGGAAAAGTGGGATTTTTAGCCTAATTTTTTCATTGAATCTGATTGGAATCCCACAAACTCTTGCAGTGCTAGGATAGAAATAATGCCTCACTACACTGACAAACATGTCTGTTATGTGCCAAAAAAGACATCTTTCTTTTGGAAAGTGAAGTATGCTTAAAAAAGGTAGCATGCTCTCTCTCTCTCTTTCTCATCACCTGCTCTTAGTCTCCTTCGCTCCACCACACCATGTCAACACATCCTCTTCATGTCAAGACAGATGCAAAGCTCTGCATTTCAATCACTGCTTTCCCTGTCCTGCGCCATGTATTGATTTTGATAAAAAACAACTTGCTAATCCAAATAAACAACATGTCAGCGAGCCATTCAAGCTAACAGAAATATTAGCACAGCATGATCCCCTGGCTGGGCAAGCCCAGGGTCTATCAGAGCTCCTGACCTGGCAGGGGGTTGCAGTGGAGGGGGGGTGGGCATGTGTGTGTGTGGGGGGGTGCTTTTACATGAGAGTGTTGTGAACATCAAACCAACAGAAGCGTTAGATTTCACTTCAGTTATGCACTAAGATTCAATTCACGGATGTCAAATTTGTATGTACATATCTTGGCAAACTTTTTTAAGCTATGAATTGAAATTCCCTTGACTGAATTCCCTCTCTAAACTGACTGTACAAAAATTAAGCTGAGGCCAGTCCTGTAGTCCATGTTAGGCTAGCCCAAATTAGCCTAGCCGTTTTAACAAAAGACTCTTACAGCTGCAATCAGTAACTTTTCGGTTTAAAAAAAAACAAAAATCAGTTACAACAACTCACAACAGTAAGTTTATAATAATGATTTATAATTTGAGCTGAATGTCTGTCTGTAAACAGAGAAAAGATACAGCTACTGTATTAAAGTTCAGCTACTGTAGATGGCGCTGCATACCCTGCAATTTTATGTTTATAACAGAGATGGCGACAGAGAAGCAAAAGTTACAGATTGCAGCTTTAAGGCATTAATCAACTGTAATAACTTATTGCTAGATTTACTTCACAGGGCCATATAAGTGGTGTTAATTTTAAGTTAGGAAACAGGGCCCCCCTGCCTCCTCCCATAGGACCTAAGCTGCCCCAGTGACCCCTGGGCTGGTTCCACTCTCTGCACCAGGGAAGCATGTCAGCTTGGGGGCCATCTCGATCGCCCCAGCATGCCATGGGGCAGGCAAAGCTCTGCACAGCATGGGCAGAAGAGCGTCCGTGCCGGTTTTAAGGTCATGCTAATTGCCACACTCCTTCACCGTGCCGTCACTTAGCGGCGGAGGCCGCGTTCAGAGCAAGGTGCAGGTGTTGGGTGCCCTTTAAACCTTTAATTAAATATCACTGTAAAAGGTTAATGCAGAGAGTCAGATATTACAGCATGCAATGAGTGTGCAGCTATAAAACTCTATTTGAGTATGTTAGCATTTGAAGGAAGGGTACGAATGCAAAAGGTAAGAGATGACAAATCAATTTCTGACAAATCAGAAAATCATCATTAGTAGTAGTAATAATATGGCTCTTTGCATTATAGATCGGTATAGCTATTCTAAAGCATTCTTAAATACAGTTTTAATCTGCTGAGACTAACTGTGCTCATAATACAACACCTTTGACAAGGCAGACAATAAAAACAGCAGCTATAAAAGGGCACATAACAGAAAAAGGGACAGACATACTTAAAACTAAGATCCCTTTAACTTTAAACTCAACTTTAAACTACCCATTTCTAATACAGCAATGGTATGAAGTATAGACTAACACATGACATGTTTACTGGAGGGTTAGTTAGAAGGCATTCCTTATAACTGCTTTGAAACAATATGTACTGTAAAAACATTAAACAAATAAACTGAATTAAATGCAGTATCTCCCTCTGAAATATTTTTGGTCTTTCTACAAGCCCTCCCCACACGAACAAAGGGGGGGATTATTCCCTGTTTTGAGAAACAAATTTCAGGCCCTGGTTTTATATTTAGAAATAATATTGCATTTTAAACGACTGAATCTGTATGATTCAGACCAAAATTGGCACTATATATGGAACAACTGTCACCTTTTGAATAACCTAATCAAGATTTTGTGTGACCCTTGATAATGAGACTCTGCCATTGCATTATGCAAGAGAAACAAAACTATACAAATACAATAAAACTTCTTTCATTCCGAGCTGAAAAGAGACTTCACCAATTTTCCACATAATTAAAACGTGATAACAAATTATTTCCAACAATTTACCAACAGTACAACAAAGTACCAAACCTTTATAAAGATCACGAGTAACAAACAGTGTAACTGTACCTTAAAGACTCAGAAATGTGGCCAGCCATTCTTCAATTTTTACTCAATGTTGCACACTGTGGAAATATTCTAATATATTAAGAAATTAGGATATATACATATAATGATATATGTCTTTGTTCATGTGCTTATATGAGATATGAGACTATTTTCAGGGTAAAATTTACAGTGTCTGTTATTCAGCCTTTTGAGGAGAACACAGCTGTTAGTGAAGAGTATGTATGATTGGTATGACATTAGGTTTCAACACACAATTAACATAAATGACCCTAATTATCAACTGTTTTCTGAGACATGGAAATGCCGCCAAAATCTACTTTACCTGAACCTATTGCCAAATAGCCAATGGTCAAATCCAAGGTAGCCGACAAACCTCAATAGAAACTTTCGATAGAACTGCTTCTGTTTCACGCTAAATGCATATAATTTAACCATTTAATGCCAAATTTATACCAATATAAATTGCTAACGCTATATTTTAAACAGGTGCTATTAATGCTATTAAAGACTAACCATATGCTCAGAATTCATATATTTCTTTCTGCTTCGATTATAAAGACATGAAACATTTTATTGCTAAGTATTCAGTATGCATCAAGCATCTGAAAGCGTCAGCCATTTTCATACCATATTTCAGCAAGGCACAATAATCTCACTTAACATAAGAACGGTCCCTCTCTCTGGTGCACTGCATTGCCCCCTGCTGTGGTTTTGTTGTTTCTAGTTTTGTTAAATAATTAATTCTTCCGCACAATTCTTCTCATAATCTATAGCTGGCCATACGCGGAACTAACAGTGCCAGAGCCTTATCCAACCTGCCGTATATATAGACAGTGTATTAGCAAATATCTGGAAGAAATGTGTTTTTATTACTAAGTACATGCATTTAAAAAATTGTCGCCTTTTAAATCTTAATTTTCGAATTGTCTTTTGTGGCTTCTGGTTTTTGAAGTTCTTTTGTGGCCCGGCAGATCAGGGCATAAGGAACCCAGTAATTTAATTCTCTTACCATCCACCTCACAAGCCCAACCTCCGGACCACAGCTCCTCTCAATCTCTTGTTTTCTTTGAAAGCTTGTATTTGCCTTCTCTCTCTCCTACTCTCTTTCTTTCTCGATCTCTCTCTGGGCTGAGGCTGGGCTGAGCTGCCTCCCCGTGGTGAGGGTTGAATCTAGGGGCCACCTGCAGCAGCCGCCGCCAGCGCAGCCAGACGCCGCCGGCCCCCTTTGATATCTGTGCGGCAGCCGCCCCAGCCGCATTTACGCCCGCGCACCAGCCGCAAAAACCACCAGCTAATGTGGGATATCAAACAACAGTCGCCTTCTCTTTCTCGCCCGCTTTTTTGTCTCTTTCTCTCTCTCTTCAGCCTTCATTCTCTCTTTTTCCGGGGGTTTGAATTTGGAGTATGTTTAAGCCGCTGCGGCAGCCGGGCTCAGGCCCTTTCAGAGGCACAGCTTGGGCTCCCCGTCTGGACTATGGCCTCTGTGACCGCCTCTATATTACACTGGCTTTTGTTAGCGGCGGCCCAGCCAAACAGGACCAGCCACAGGCCGCCATTTTCACCGCCACCTGAGAGGAGATGAGAAACACGGGAAACGCACACTCACATCCAATGAAATGTGCCGCATTTTTCAAGTGAGCTCCTCGGGGAAGTCAAAGCCAAGATGAAAAGAGAGTAAAGAAAAAGAGAAAAAAAACAGGCAAAAAATACTTTCATAAATACACTGAAGTCTATTAATGGCGCAGTACGCTTGACCAAATGGCGTCGGTATGCTATATTTAAAAGAAAGATAAATAGGCATGTGCAACATACAGTAGCTGGTCCGGGGCTATTTTCCTCTTGTATATTGTAAACGCCAGGAACTGATGGATGGAGAGGGTGGGAAATATGGTTTGGTCACGTCTGACAATGTTTATATGAGGAAGCCACATTCATGGAAGGATTCTAGCAGACCCCCCGGAAGACTGAGATAATTAAATGAATTGACTAAAAGGATGCCATGAATATCCCTGCAAGCATCAGGTTATAGTCCTCAAAAGTCCAATCTAAAGAGCTGCATATTCATTTACAACCGAACTGAAAAACAGGAGAATATATTGGAACAAAGCATCAACGTATAGCGACTGTTTCTCTGCTTAATTTCTATTTGATATGTACATGCACGCTTAGCCAATCAACAGCAACAAAGCATTTTCCTAAGGTGCTATTTATTTAACCAACAACAGAAAAAGCCTATCGGGGTCCTGACAATACACAAACGTGTGGGTATGCCCCTCGGTCATTTACACATAAACAAAAACATCCACATGTTAAAAAATAAACAATGAACAAGTACTGTGTGTACAAACACCTACTCACAAAGACGCTAGCACACAGGAGCAAATGCACAAACACACGCATACACACCTGAGGAACATGTGGTGCTAAACTTAAGCTAATTAAGTGACAGACAATTGCACTCAGGGGAGACATTCCAGGGAATCACTATCAACAACTGGATCAACATGGCAGGGAAGGGAAGGTGTTTATTAGCCAGTTGTTCGTATTTTGCTTTGCACTAAAGTGTTAAAACGACTCATTGCTTCTGCAATCACTGGCTGTTATAGAAGGTGACATCTCAGACTGGCGTGAGGAATGTCTCATATTAAAAGCAGGGATGCACAACTAAATTTGACAACGTTTATTACGGTTACAATTTAGGATAATTATCTTTTAAAAAGGCATTAAAGGAGTATGTTACAAAAAACATCCCAAAAACCACTTGTCATGAGTCAATAATATAGTCAATAATATGTTTAAAGGTTTATGTATAACTGCAGCTTTAAAAGTTAAACTACCACAAACAACTAGTCTGCAAGGGGACTTTTAACAGCAATATAATACAGCGTGTATGTGCACGATGTTGCATTATGCATAATAACTCAATCATGTGACAAACGTAACGTTATATAGTTCCTTATATATTATTCCCACTTGTGTAAACAACTTTTCCGGTTAACTGGTTTGTATTTAACATGCACGGTTCTCGACTGCAAGTTTTGACCTAAAAACTGGAGAAAACAGCTAAAGATTTCAAAATCGCACCTTAAACGCTTTATGGTTTGTCGGTTGTTTTTATTGCTATCTGTCATTATATCAGCGTTGTGTAAACGCACTGACTACAACCAGTTCTTGGATTTTGTGAACTTCAATTTGCTGGGCCACAATTCAAAGAAACATGATACATAAAAGTGCACAAAACTTTGACAACATCAGCAGATAATAGACTGAACAAACGATAAGTGATACAATATTTCTGTAGCTGCCTTTTTACCAACCTGCGTTTCAGCAACTCGATCAGGACGCTTGGAGGACGTTACGTCACGTGCGGTTGACACGCCAACGTCAAGTTAATCTGATACAATTTAAAGTGCGTATATATTGTAATTGTATGTCTTTAATTTTACGTGTCAGCGCTGAAACATAAAAATCTGTGCTGGCAAGGGAAGATTTTAAAAGAACCTATTCTGAGTGCAATCTGGTAAAAATGTAACTCTGTCATAGAGGGTAAAACTCAGTATATTTAAAATGGTAGCACTACAAACTTGTAAAGTGCCTGTTAAATCGGTTAAGATTTATAAAGCTGTTCAGAAGTGTAAAGTGTAATAGTCTTCATTGCTAGAGATGACTATGGCAAGCTTTAAATGTTAATTTTACTTCCACCTAGGTTTCCAGATAGATCCATTGTGCTCAACACGAGGAGTTTGTAACGCTCTGTGGTTATGGCTGTAATGGCTGGTCATTAGTGATGCTCAGTGATTGTCATTAGGAAAATTCTGGGTTGTGCATGGTTTTGAAAACCATACCGATAAACACAGGCTGGGTAAAATACAGAACAAGGCACAAATTATTACAAAACCTAATGCTTTATAGTCAATGATCAAATCTTTTATGGATACCTATGAAATCCATTTTACATTTCTGCGGCCCTCTTTTTGCACAGTGTGCTGTTTGAGTGCGAACGCTAAAGAGCCCTGAACAAGCACATGGATTTTCTTCCCATTGTTGCAGACTATCTTTAAAAGCTGCAGAAAACCCGAAACTGTCCCACTAAAAGCCATTACTCTGACAGGACCATAGCAAAATGGATTTAGTTGTAAGCTAATGTGTAAAGGGTTCTGGATTACGGCACAGGGAGTGTATAAGCCTGGAAAACTTCACATGCAAGACATTTAACAATCGTTACAAAAGACGATAATTGCCTAATGTCATTTTTCAAAAGCATGACAATTTTAGAATATTCAGAATCTCTGTTTGACGTAGAAAAGAGTCGATTGAACCAACTATGTTTAATGCACTATGTCGTTCTTTCATTGGTTTTTAAAAGCAAAATGCATCTGCCCGATGTTGCCTGTCATTGCTTATCAAAAAAGTGTGCTACGCAGTGTACCAAACAAAGTAGTGCACAGCTTAGAATGAGAAAGAGCATACAGCCCTTTACAGCATGCCAATTTTTCCTAGGATCAGCAAAGGTTAAACTCAAGTGGCTGGTAACAACTCTATTATATAGTGCATCTCTCATTGGCAAACAGAAGCGTTGCATGTAAAACTCTAGTGTAGGCCTGTCCCTGGAGACCCCTGTGCACAGCAGGTTAACCTGTCAGTGCTTTTTTAAGGCCTGATTGCTAAGCCCCCTGTAGCTTGAGGTAAACTGACAATTTTCCATCAGCAGGGAGGTTGGCTTTATTAGTGATAGGGTGAAAAAAGTAAATTCGAGCGCAAAGGGTATTGTTCCCTCCAATAGAGGATTAACATATGAGAGGTCCAATCAATTAGCCTGACGCCAAAAAACACATGAGGCTGGATAATGAAGTAACATACAGAAAACTGAATAAGTAGGCTTGGATGAACAAAACATGTTAAGCATTTGGAATTGATAGATTTGAGCTGAAAATGTAATTTGGGGATTATGAAATCAGTTATGGGTAAATACTGTGCTGTAACGCAGCTAACTTTATTGTAACACAGCACCTGTTTACACTAAATTGACAGGTACAATAGAAACAAGGGCTTAGTAAAACCATCAACAAATCAATATTTCTTCAATATTCAATATTTATTAATATTTATAAAACATGCTCCTCTCTTTAAGCAATAAGCATTATCCAATCAAAGTGCAACAGGTCATAAGTAGTTTGTCATTAGGCCCCTCCTTCCTATCTTTGGCACATTTTGGCAGAATTTGTTAGTAATCATACAAAACACAACATTGATGTTGAGTACACAACATTAATTCAAGGGCTACACACGTTGGTGCTGTTGTCTTAAATGTTGTTTTTGCACTAAAGTGATGCTGTGGCTTCCTCACATGATCAAACGCACTAGTGCGAAATCCACGTTCACACTTATCAAGCTCAAGGTCACTGTTTTGCACTGTTCGTTCATTGCTGATGAGAGATAGATCGAATAAAAGAAACATATTGCTGATGAGGGACCTAGCAATGAATAATTCAAGCCCAAAAACCATATATATACATATATGTCATTAAGATAGATGCTGACCCTAATAAGACGTTGACACGGGAGACAGGGGGAAGCTTCTAGACAGCATGGGGTCCATTTAATCTAGCCCTTGATTAACTCATCGTCTGTCCACTTGTTCTACAGACATGTGCTAACATGTCATAATCGTCATAATTCTCATCAGCCTCCACTTGCTCCCCAGCTTCCTGATTAGGGCCCTTTTCCCAGAAGGCCCCTGGTTAAAGCTTAATAATTCCCCTTAGCCTCGCCTCAGTGTACCACGGGCCCCTCAATTAAATACAGAATATCTAACCAATGCATACTGACTCAGGATGGACCCTACCTCCAGCTATACACCATGCTGACAAGCTGTACTGTTCTTTGGTTTGCAGCAATTAGTCCCCTCTTATCAAACCCCTGGCACAGAGTGTGCTCTTCAAATGGGCTCAGTTGTTTTATTTCGTGAAGTGCCACCACAGTGCTTTGTGGATGGGGAGGAGGGAATTGTGCAGTCGAATTCTGCATTAAAAACGCAGCTTGTTGCTCACTGCACCTTCAAATAGCTTTCCTCCCCTTTGTTTTGTGCGTTTTCTGTACGATAGGACAGTATCTGTCAAGAGTGCCACTCTTTTAATGCAATTCCCTCTCTTCTGCATCATTGTAAACAGCTGTCAACAGTGTTTCCCATTTATTTGTCAAGTGCTAGAAGGATGGGGGGCCCACAAGAACCCCCCAGTTTGCCAGCAAGCCCACCAGGGACCGTCTTCACTCAGACTTCCCACGCGAGCTATGCACGAGGTGGGAAGTAAATGCACTCGTTTCCCTTCCCGCTAGGCGCTGTTTATTTTTCAACACCTCCTTTGAGGGCCGCATCCCAGAGACCAGACAGCCAAGAGACAGGAGGGATGTCACTACACAACACCAATTTGTGGAGTAGCGTCGCAGGCGCTCCATGTTTACGAAGGCGTCCGCGGCCTCACAACTGCTTGTGTGAAGATGAGATGCGTGGCTTCAAATGGAGTGCCTCTGTCAGGACAAGCAAGCCGACCGTGTCCTTCTCACCACAAATATGACTGCCAGGAGTTTGGGGATAAACAGTGTTTCTCATTGTTTTGCCACTTGTGATTTGTCAAGAAATCAATATATTCATTATCACAGTGGCTGTTTTTCATAGCGGCTGAGCCAGGTGCAGAAACTAAGCAAAGAGAGAGATACGTGCGGTTGACACATAGAAAAGTGGGAGTGTTAAGATGACGCCTGTGTATAAGATCAGGAATGACAACAG
>JAZGTK010002944.1:0-29250 GCA_036877625.1 Ambastaia sidthimunki | reverse complement strand
GACCAGTTTGTGCCTGGCCCACCCTGTCATCTGCTCTTTTAGTGGTACATGCTGACTAAACACACTCAGTGTATTATACCATCCACCTCTCAGAGTTTAACCTGAGGCCACTGTAGCATTCATCCCACTATCTGTAAGACACAACTGAATGCAGGAAGGCACTTTTGTGTTTGTGAGTGGTTCTTTAGAGTACGGACAGGCCTTGGCCTGCCTCAGATATGCAATCCAGCCGGATTCAAGGAGAAAATGTGAGCAATGGGTGGAGGAATGTTGTCAACAAGTCTCAACGCACAGGCGCTGTTGAAGACCTGATAGTAGCATCAGGGTTGAGGGAATAACAGTGTTGAACCCCCCAATAATAAAACTGTTAGCATTTATGACTGTCACAACCCAGTGATTTTGTGCCCGTACTTTATTAATAAAGTATTCAGATTGTTGTGATATAATGTTCACAACAGTATTGTGAAAAACGATGAGATTTTCTAATTCTGATGTCATTTACAGGTTCGACCTTCTGTTATCACATGCGTTTCCTCTGCAACAAGGTCTACAAAAAAACCTGGAGACTGCTGCAATCATTCTACAAGTAAGTTAAATAAGCTGTAGAGAACGTGTAAATAAGCCACAGAACTTGTTACTCTTGCTTTAACAAGTCCATGCAGACACCTTTTGATCCCAATGAGAATGAATTGTTTATGAAGTTACACGTATGATTATCTGACTCAGTCTCTTTTGTGTCTGTAAAGTTGTTACCCAACACAGCTATGACCATGTTGAGGAGCATTTCCAGAGAAGTCTTGGGATGAACTACAACAGAGCCGCCTCCATCAGCGTGTCTGTAGACGACCACTTTGCCAAAGCACTGGGTGAAAAATGGCTCAAGCTCAAAGCTTCATCTTCCTCATGCCACTCCTCCTCTTCTTCATTGTCCTCCTCATCCCCACCCAGCAGTCCAACCTTCATCCACTCGCCCGGCTACAGCCCGAGTCCCAAAATGGCCCGCAAAGACACCTTCAGCCCTACAACGACCACACCCAGCCTGTGGTCTGAAAAATGAAAAGACGTAGATATGACAGAATGGACTTGTGTTCAAGATGCACGTGGAACCTTCATGTGGGTTCATGCGTTTTCTGCTGTAAAAAAGCCAAAAGGGTGAGAGTGATTTTTTTGATGGAGGTTAATGAGCAGTTGATGAGCAGATCCTGAGCAAGAACTATGTGTCCCTCAGTGTAGATGTCTTTATTTGGATTTTCAAATGAAGCTTCTAATGCTTCTCCACTTTCAGTTGGCCGATCATTTCATGGTAGCTATGCATTGTTGGAGTTGGCTTTCATTTTTGAAATTGGTTTTGTGGGTGCCGCTGGTTTTAATTTGTTTGACTGTTATTGCACTAATTATTGCTAATTACATTTCACTTGTCTGTTGTAATCTTTACTCTTATACTACATGTATATTTATAATAGACAGTGTACTGAGATTGTGCGACCTAAAATGAACAATGTGCAAAACAGGCCAAGAATTACTCCTTTATTTCAAACAAATGCTTAAAACAACAGGTGGGAAAACACTGTTGTTCATTTCAAAGCCTATTTAGATTTCAAGCTGTATTATAGGCCAACTATTGTAAATATTTGTAATAAAAGCATTTTTAAATACATTTGTTTTGGAATTTGTTATTTCTGCAATATATTAACTTTTTCGGATAAAAATAAACAAAAATCAGTTATTGACAAGTACATAACAGACCAGTGCTCAACACAATCTCCTTACTTTACCCTGATTCAGTTTGACTTCATTTAATTTCAACATATGTAATGAAAAGTACGTAAAATAACCTGCAATTTTATGTTTCAAAGAAATAACACAGAGGCAAAAGTTTTAGATTGAAGCTTTAAATAAATATTCAGTTTGAAAGTAAAAAAACAGCATAAACAAGAAAGGTTTGTTCAACACGCCTCTACGTAAAGTTACCAAGAAAAACTGCTAAATCATAGATAGATTTGACCTTCTTTGTTTATGATGAATAAGAACAAACGAAAAACATCTTCCATGTTTGCTAGAAAAAAAATCAACTGCCAGTAAGATTATATGCAAAACTTGTCAATCACAAGATCAGGTTCATGAAGCTGGGAAACTGGTTTGAAAGAAGACTTGCTGGCACAAAAGTACAGTTAAAACCATTGAAGCTATAGAGTTCAAAGGAGTCTTGTTGTTGCCAAAGCCCTGCCTTCTATACTGTGGTGCAGGCTTGACTGGCTTCATCCAAGGGAGAGTCTAGTGTTTCTCAGAGAACAAAATGACTCATGCTCAGTGGCTCAGATCCTGAGGTGTTGCAGTAACATGATGTCCTTCTGGAATGTGGACACCTCAAGGCAGCTTTAGGACAAATGAAAAGTTAGTATAGATGACATCATTGTCTAGCAGAGCAGAGCCATAGATATTGTCTTTGGCAACATCAACATTATTGACGTGATGTTACTTTGGTAATACTGCTGCCTACCTTAATGTCACATAAACACAAAAACTTGCTAACTTTAGAGAGAAATAAAAAATAAAATTAAATGAGATGATTGTTAAAAGCTGTAAAACTATATCCTATGATAGCATGGCTTAGATAACTCAATGGCTTAGATAACTCAAGTATTGAGTTTTTATTTAAATGTAACTTAATTGCAGATGTTGGCATCTACGGAATAAAGTTTGAGACAGTAGAAGAGACAATCATGAGCGTTTTTTTCTGAAAACCAGATGAGAAAAATCTGAGAAGCAGAAGACTTCAGAAGTTTCCATTTGTAATATATTTAATCTCACTCCTGTGTAGAACAAACTACTGAGAAATTAAAGACATCTTAATTTTGCATCTTACTTTCCTATGGGGAGTGAAAAGATGCCATTAATGGTATAAATTACCTTTTAAATATGAATTAATCTTTTATTGTTTCCTTTTTGCAAAAAGATGAAAAATGACCATTCACTCTTTTTGTAAACAACTGTCATTGATCCCATTAAAAGATTCCATCTACAACATTCCATCTCTACAACATACATTTATCACCATAGAAAATATTACTATGTTTTTTTCTTTCTGCAGCTGAAGATTTAAACATGCATTTATGTTGTCATTTTCCCTCTGTTATCATGCATATCAGCTCTACTGTAACTGAGCCCCATCCCTCAGGCTACACATACTGTGGCTTGTCGTGGGGTGTATTTATAATTCCTCAAGTCAAAAAGAGGGCTTTGGACTGAGTGGGCTTCTCTCAGTGCAGTAAATGATCTTTCAACAGTAATCACGCTTTGAGTCAGCATATAAAGTAGATCAAAAGTTTTCAATGTTCAAACCAGACGTGTTGAACGAAGAAGAAGCAGGTTTTAAAAGGGCCACACCCTCCTTTCCATGTCAAAATAGCATGTGTTGAAACATATCCCTTCTGACATTAGTCACTCCTTAAATCTCATTTCATTTCACGTTTAGGGTGGAACCACAAGAAAAGTGGACTAAATTATCTTTTCTTTCTTTAATTTAAATTTTCTTAGAACATAATGCAATGCACAAAATAGTTTTATGGAAGCCAATGTAAACAATTGTATACCGTAAATCAATAATAAATGCATGTATTTAATACTAGTACTATTTAGTGAAATTACACAAATAAACATTGAAATAAAAAAATACATTAAATTAATTAGACTTGCTCTTTTAGTCATGCAAGGACACCCTTTGTCATTTTCATTTATTTACAACTATGACAGAAAATTACTAGTCAAAGTCTTGTAATTGGTGCAGAGTTCACCCTTATGTGTTGTGTTAGCACTCCCAGCGTGATTCCAGTAATTCAGTGCTCATGTTTGTGACTCACTTCCGCAGGATCACGGTTTAACCTAACCTTTACATTCCCACCTTTACGAGTCTGACAGACAGGTAAGTCAGCACCAACGCAGTCTGTTCCACCGGTGACACATCAACTGTCTGCTGCTCTTCTCCCAGTTCTGCAGGCTTGGCTGCGTCGCCAAGGAAACCAGGCAACATCTGTGTGATTAATTCATATGGGCAGAGGACGTTGGAACACTTTCCTTTTGCCAAAGAACATTCTGTGGTTCTTATGTTATTTCTTTGTATCACTCCTCTGTTTTTCTTTCCTAAAGGCATTTAAGTAAGGACAGCACAAGGGGGTGCATATAATTGAGGAAGCGTACCATGCAGGCCATAGCAAGTCTGTTGGGTCACACATACACATACAGACATTCCTGTCTTCTGAGAAAATTGCTTTGGGAGATCCTACCAATCCTGTTTGGCAAGAGAATGGAGGGAGGAAAGGGGTGGATGAAGGAGCGACAAATGAAAGGAAAAATGAGAAGAGATGTATTGATAGATATTGTTTCACGCAAACTGCTTTTTTGAGGGGTTATTTGCATATTGCATCAGGTTGCAGCAGGTACATTTAACTTTGCATCTATAAAAAAGATGAAAGACAACTTATTAAAATTTCTCATTTTAAAATTTTTTTAACTATGAATTATGTGCAAAAACATAATTTTTAAAAACTCAAATCTCACTCTCTACATATTAACACACACAGTGAAAGCGAAACCTATTAAATGAATTTGCGTTGCACTGGCACCTAGTGGTCATTGATTAAATTGTTTTGTGTTGTAGATGGCTAGTAACAAATGCGTCTAAGTGAGACAAGCTGGACAAAGATACATAGTTGGAAGTTAAGTTTTAAATATAAGTGGAGTGTGAGGTAAATTTTAAAACAGATTACATTTCCAGGCTTATAACCAAACGGTTGTAGGTTTAAGCATGGTACCTCAATTCTAGTCTTAAATCTATTGTAAGTCACATTTTGCAAATGTGCAAAACAGTACTAATTAAATGAGTAATCAGTAAATGTTAACAGTAAATCGATAGCCATCATGAGTCATTATTTCATTTATAACGGTCAGCCTTTTGCACATAGGCCTGTTTCATCTAATTGTTTATGACAGCACACTTTGTTATAAATCATACTAATACTGTATGAAAGATTCAAAGATTTTTAAAGGCTTTCCTGTAGCTCAACTGACAGAGTTGAGGGGTAATAGGTTGGATTTAGAGATTCTAATACTATTTAAATGTATTAAATTAAACATACTAACTAAATGTGAAACCTGAATGAACTGTAAGTTGCTTTAAATAAATGTACATCGCACATAGGCCAATATATGCTGCAGTAATCATAAAGGCTTTTATCCATGCTTCCATCCAATCACTGCTTTTGCATGTATGCATTTGGCAGACAGTTTTATTCTAAGTGACTTACAGCCTATTTAGGTTATAAAATTTGTCAGTATGTCTCCACTTTCAGGGGCGAGTGAGAGTCTGTGTTTGACAGGATTTGCTGGTGAGAGAGGCTTGCAGCGGTGTCTCTAGGGAATGAGGATGTTTTGCCTCAGGCAAGCACTAACTTGTTACTGGCTTGTGATTGCAAACGTATGTAAACTGTTGTTAAAATAGACTTGTTTATGTGCTGGGAAAATCATCAACGTTTTCTTCACTGAATGAACAAAAAATCTTACAATAATAAACATCGGTTGGTACATTATTATTGTGACCCATGAAACAAAGATCAGTTTATGCAGATGTGTGTTGCTCATGTGTTTTAACTTTGGCCTTTTCATTTACAGTTGTTCTGGCCTCCCACATCTATTCATTATCTTTTATAAGTGATGTTTTTAGTAAAGGTGGTACTTAAGAATAATCTTTTATTTACAGGTTCACGTGCTAATTAACATTTGCTATTTATTTTTAGCTACCCTTTGTGCACTGTATCTATATAATTAGCAGGCTTTGTCAAATTGCGTATAATTGGTGGTTATTTAGGGAGTGGCGATTTATTTAGTCAGTGTATCAATGTCATTGTGATCCACTGCATTATGGAATATAATCAGGTTTCATGAGTCATAAACCGCCATTCTCTACCACAGCCTTATCACATTTTATTAAAGTACAGATATGTAGTATTTTATAGTACGCAAATAACACTAAAATATATGTTACAGATAATAATATGGACCTTTCAATATCCAAGAAACTCAATAAATTTATCAATTAATAAATTTATTGAGCCATAGGATTGAGAATATGAAAAGCATTACAGATGTAGGCGATGAAAAGAATTTAAATTAATATTAATATCAATAATTCAGATTAATATTCATTTACATTGCATTTATCTCATGTTTTCCATCTCATATTTTAATCGTCCCATGCATTGTGTAATTCCTCATTCTGAGTTTGTTTGTTTTTTTAATTCACTTTTTATATTGCTATGTTTCTCCAACCCTTGGCTGTTAGTAACTGTGGACTACAATTAAACTGTCTATAAATATGAAACACTGTGATAATATCTGAGTTTATTTTAGTATGCAAATGGCATGATTATAGTGGGTTGCTGTCTGTAAGCTATTGGTCTAAAGGTTTCTGGTGTAATGGCAGGAGTAAATTGTCTTGTCAGTAAATGTTCTTGTCTTTTTGAGGTTTGCAACTTTTTGATGTTTGCAAAGGACACACTCAACATTTGAGAACTCCATTATGATTTGAACAATCCATCATCATTTTTCACAGAACTGAACTTCACATTTATTTACAAGTCATCCTGGTTTAGTGGCATATTTATTATTCTGTTCTCTTTTTTTACCAGTGACCCATATATCTATTTTTAAAAGTGAAAAAAGTCTATCTTTCGATTTATGCAGTCTGGTAAAGACTGGCTTTCAGAAATCTATGTCACCCAGTTCAGCAGCATTACACAGAGAAGCAAGAAAACAGGTTATTTTTTGAGTCTTCCTGCTCTGCGTGAATCCGCCAACCTATTAGTGGATCCAGTGAGCAGCCTGCAGACATACGTGGGTGAGACACGCTGCAAAACCAAACTATTTAGTCTGACGATTCCTTTCCTGTTTTTCTACACATCGACTTTAAATGTAGGTTTAAGCGTGTGGCTTTAGGAAAAACAGAGCTACTACTGTGAGACTCGTTTTTCATTCTGCTGTATGTTCTTAAAGAGAGCTTAAATGAATGGCCACAGTTCAGGCTGGCAAATGTTATGACTGAAAATTGGTTCGTAGGAGTAAGTTGGGCTGCTTCAAAATGTCATGGCTGGGCAAATTAACAGGGTCATAAAGTAAGTTGTTATGTAACATCTGCTAAACGATGTCTCTGCATTGTAGGAAAAAATGGCAGACCTGGTGGTTCACACAAATACAAACAACAGGGTGATTTAATTTTGGCCTGGCAATGATCCAGAACTTTCTGTCTTTCACAGGCAGCTGCCTGTGGTCTCGGCTGAGGTCAGAGGTTTGTGTGGAAACAAAAAATCCTGTAGGGAAAATTCCTCACTCCCCCGTGATTGAACAAACATGAACAAAGTGTAAAGACAAACAATGTTTGTATCTATATAAATCTTCTGCCTGATATTCTGAGCACAGTTGTATAGCTAAATCACATAAGAGAGATAAAAAAAAATGATGTAAAAATTATTCAGTTTAAAATAGGCTGTGATTAAATTATTTACTAATTTACACCTTTTCTAATATTTAACTAAGGAAAATATTTATTTAATCAAGAAAAATATTTTTCTTAATGATTTATCATTTGCCTGGTTTGTCACATTGAAATGGTTTCATAACATCCTCAAACATTAAATATTAAAATATAAATTGTGGGGTTCCAACATGGAAACAAAATGGGTTGATGATCCAAGCCACTCAAGTTTCCCAAATGAGGCTCAAAGATTGATCCAAAATATTTGTCATTTCCTGTATTTGAACTGAGAAGACATTTTCCAAAATCTATCACTTGTAAAAGTTAAATAATTACAAGAAGGAAGATGTCAGCAATCCTGTGCCCATCGTAGCATTTCGGTTCTGGCAATGTTGCTGACTGCCATGAACAAAACGCATGCTCATTAGTGACTAATACATGGAAAAAGATGTGTTCATTATGTTAATAATAGAAAATTGAATGATCACTTTTTCCAGTGATGTAAGTATTATTGTATATTTATTAAGATCAACATCCTGTTCTGGGTTTAAAACTTGTTTGCGTTATCTTAGAAACCTCTATTAAATGCATGTAAATAATAGGTCTAATTTATTATTATTGTTGTTGTTGTTGTTTAAATGCTAAACCTTGTAACGTTTGTTCAATCCATTAAGGGGCGTTATAGCAGCGGCATACTTTGTGAATACCCCCTTATAAAATAAAACGTTATGTTATTTTCAATAGCACACCACTGTAATATTACACATATTGCTGAATATGGTCACGTTTCATAAATCCGACAGAGGAAGAGGACATGCGTCTGTAAAGTAATGTTAAAAATAGTTGGTCATTTCGTGCAAACTTGGCTAAACATTAAAAGTTTTTGCCCTCCACAGTCCCATGATCCGCTGTGGGGGTGTGGTTCACTCTCTCCTCCTTTTCTAGTAATAATATATAACAGGCTGGAAAGGGCTACAGTTTGTTGAATAGTGAGGTTAAAGATAAACAAGCAGAGAACGTTTTCTGTCGACCTTGCGTGTAGTTAGAATATAGTCAGTTATATAAGTCATCCAAAACAACGCATTTGGTGAGTATTCTGTGCAATTACTTTTATTAAGCAAAGTTGATACATGAGCTGCTTATATATACATTGTGCAACTTGACAATGTTAGGTGAAATGTAAATAATAATTTAAACAGTTATTATTATAAAAACACAAATAGGCTTGTTAGATTGTTTACCAATGTATGTAAGGCACCGTTAGGCCAAGTCGTTGTGAATAAAAAACACGCGTGTTCGTTTGCCTGTATTTGTCAATTCATTGAGAATATGTTAAATGTTTAGTCTCCAAAATACACAGTTACAACGTTAAAGTATAACGTTAAACGAGATAAAGACGCAAATAGTTTAGAAACACAACGACTGGTACAAGGTGCAAATAATGCAGTAAGTAATCCATCTACCTTCTGTTTAGTGGTTCAATTGTGTTTGTATGGTGTTGAAAATTGTTACATTGAGTCGCCCTCTGATGTCTAGCCACTTATGTAATCTGTTAGAAAGTTGCCATCGAAATACTTAACGTAGTTTTAGGCTCTTAATCAAATGATACGCTTAATGAAGCATTATTAAGCCTCTTTTACCTAATGAATATAACACTTTGTTTTGGAAATTCTTTAGCTACATAATTACTTATGCAGGCACACAGTGGGGCTTAATCCCCCCCAAAATCTTTTTTTTACAAACCCAACATTATTTGTCATGGCTTATAATAATAATCAAGTAAATTCTCTAAAGAATAAATTAGATGAATATTTTAAAATGTTTCTTTATATAAATGGTTTACCACCTCTCTTTTAACCATCTTTTTTGTCTTTAACTAGTTGGATAAACATAACAGCAGTTTCTAAACTCATTTTAATGAGCTGATTTTGTGGACAAGGTTTATTTGCTTAAAGGTTGTGGCTCTGGGACTATTTTGCATCCAAAGTGTTTTTCTGTGTTCCCCAAAGCATAACTAAACGAAAGCACATAAAGAGAAATGTGGTTTTATTTTAAGAGTGTGTTTCTGTTGTGTGCTTTTAATGGCTTGAGACCTCTAAAACATCCAAATGGATCTTTTCTTTTTAGAATGTACCATCCATCTCAACCAAGATCTGGTCCACAATGGATGTCTGTGTCTGTGTAGCCACCCACAGCCAAAGCACAACCCTGACAAATGTTAGTATATGTAGCTAGCAATACATATAAACTCATTTGACCACAGGTAGAGATTGTTTGTTTGTTTTATTTATTAAGAATAAATACCTCATTAATACTTAAAGCTTGGATTGCCTCATACAGCTTGGTTTTCAAGTGAGAGCAAAAAAAGTTACACTTAAGTAACAGCAATGGAATCCACTACACTAGCATCCCTAGCAACTGTTACCATGCTGACAGTGGCCACGCAGACAGACAGCATGTCTGGATCTCTCTGGTTGCTCGTGGTGGGCTTTGTCATCGCTTTCATCCTGGCGTTCTCTGTGGGCGCCAACGATGTAGCCAACTCCTTTGGTACAGCAGTGGGCTCTGGGGTTGTGACTCTACGTCAGGCCTGCGTCTTGGCCACCATCTTTGAGACAGTGGGAGCCATGCTTTTGGGGGCCAAGGTCAGTGAGACCATTCGATCAGGCATCATCGATGTTCAGATGTACAACGGCTCAGAGACTGTGCTGATGGCTGGCTCCATCAGTGCCATGTTTGGTGAGTGTGTTTTTGATTAAAGTTTAAATCTTAAACCTGCAATTCAAAACTTTGAGAAAAAAAGAACAAAAATCAGTTATTGAGCAAGTACATGAGCAAGACAGATCTTCTTAATTTACCCCAATTTGCAATGATAAACATATAATAATGATTTATAATTTGATCTGTAGTGTTTAATTTCCTGTGAAATGTTTGGTTTCATTTGACTTCACCATACATAGAAAAGTATATAAAGTAGCCTGCATTTTTATGTTTAAGATGCCAGTAGAGAGGCAAAAGTTATGGATTTAATATAAACATCCAACTAAATAAAGATGTAGATGATCCACATTTTGAAAATTTGTGTTAGCTTTCCCTGCTGTGCTTAATTTAACAACCCAATTAAAAGTTAAAAACCATAACTCTTCCTTGTTAAACTGGACCTGTAAAACAGCTGATAACAGCATTTGCCATGCACATGCTCAAACTCTGAGCACTATTGCACTTTATGTCCAAAACACTTACCTCAAATACCATACCTCACTCAAAGTCAATACAAATTTAAACACCTACACAAAATGTCTTTCATAGTGTGCAACACAGAAGAATGCAATTCAGTTAAATCCAGCCTATGTCATCTAACTGTAATTTTAGCATGTTGTTGTTACTTGTGTTTCTTTTATCACAGACATGTTTGTTTATGTCTGTTACAGGATCAGCTGTTTGGCAGCTCTTAGCTTCATTTTTGAAACTCCCCATCTCTGGAACTCATTGCATTGTAGGCGCCACAATCGGCTTTTCTATGGTCGCCAGGGGCCATCAGGGGGTCAAATGGCTGGAATTGCTTCGTATTGGTATGTGAAATTGTGGAGTATTTTTGAGATTTTGCGTAAATTTGCTTAGTGGGATTTCATTTTGTGTTTTTTCCCAGAAGAATGAGTCATCTTATGAAAAAGGATATTTTTCACACATGTAACGCTAAAACTGGTGACCTCCAAAATAGTAGGCAGTAGTAAGCAGTTAGGTCACCCCAACATGATTAAGTGTATGTCTGTTGGTGTTATCATTCTTTTCACATGACCCAAACACAATCTATTTAAGGAACAGAACATTTTGGACCATACACACAGGAAATGGTCACATGCACAGACGAATCTCCCTGGTGACCTGTTGGGTGTCTGTTTATACAAAGCAGCCTATAAAAATATTTTAAGACAATACAGAATAATATAAATTATCTGAATTTCTCATCATTATCTGTTAGACAGAAACTATAGACTTTAGTCTTTACTATAGTACTATATAACTACAACATGTATATCTTTATGTGTTTTATATGTTGTTTTCCAGTTGCCTCTTGGTTTCTCTCACCTCTTCTGTCTGGAATCATGTCCGCCATTCTCTTCTACTTTGTGCGCAGATTCATCTTAAATAAGGTAAAGAGCAAATCTGAGCTCACCTGTGACATGACACCAGTGGCACCAGTGCATGTTACCTCACAATCTCATGTTACTGTCAATAGAGAAAGAACATGCTGCTTTTGGACAGAACATTACTGTGTGTTGAACAGCAATATGTCCATGTGTTCTAGGAGGATCCAGTTCCCAATGGTTTAAAAGCATTACCAGTTTTCTATGCCGTTACCATGGGAATCAATCTGTTCTCCATCATGTTTACTGGCGCACCAAGTAAGCAGAGAATCTTTTATCTTTCTTTGGACACGTGTTTATTTAATTAGCTCTGTTTTGTGGACAAACTTTTACAGTGTGCGTCTACATTATGAATGTGTAGCTGTACAGTTTTTTTACTTGTTTAATAATATTATGAAATAGGATTTTAGCCTTTTTAATCTGAATTTTTAAGCAAACTTCAACAGTTGGGCCAACAGTTGCTCTAGATTTTGTAGTGTACACTAATCAGTGGACTGCAGAGCCACCGACTTCCTAGTTATCTACTGTGTCATGCAAATAAGCATCTGATACTGTTAGTGAAGGTGGTCTTTTCTTTCAAAGAAACTGAAAATGAACTTAGCCATACATTTTAAGGCTAAAACAAAGCTTTCGCTGGAAAGTCACTCAGTTCAACTTTACTTGACACACGTTATGCAGCTGTTTGCTTATCTCATTGCAGTGTTTTGTCAACACATTTACCTAAACCAGACTTCGTTTGGACTGAAAAAACATGCTATCATTGTTTAGAAAAGCTGGATGTTGTCATTTTTTGTTCTCAGTCACTGGTCCGTTACCTGGTTTTTCTTTTCAGTCCACAACAAATTCCTTTTGAGAAGTTACGCTTATGCCAATTAAATATAAAGGAGAGCTTTATTAACAGGGATATGACCTGAAGCTTTAGCCTAGGCTTAAATGTATGACACTGTTTTACACTGAAACACTTCCTCTCTTTCTTTGCTTTTACTTTCTGTAGTGTTGGGATTTGACAGAGTGCCGTGGTGGGGTACTCTGCTCATCTCACTGGGTTGTGCTCTGCTTACTTCTTTGGTGGTCTGGTTCATTGTGTGTCCCCGGTTAAGGAAGAAGATAAAAGGTAAACATTTACATTTTAATTTTCTTTGTGTTAACTTTGTGTGTAAACTAAGCCCATGGCACCATGATGTAATGAAACATCTCAGTAAACATTCTGGATAAACTGCTTAATTTCTTTGCATAATATTAAAGCAGTGCAGAGGTGGTAAGAAATATTTTTTCTTATGCAGAATTACCCAAGATTCCTTCCTTAATGTAATTTTCCACCCTATCAGATCATAGTATGGCCAACACTAGTGGAACAGTATTGCTTGAGAAGAAACCAGCTTCAAATGGCATAGTGGACCATCCCACCCCAGTCCAAAGCTATTACCCTGTTCCACAGACTCCCCCTGACAGCAACAACGTCACCTTTAACATTGGAGGCTCGGCTGAAACTGATCTGGACAGCAAAGAGTTTGACACTAAAGACCTGGATTGCAACCATGGTGAGTGTCTTGGTATGATCCACACTGTATTAGTGGTTAAAGCTGTGTGTAATTTTTTAAACTTCCTTCTATCATCAAGAAAGTTCCAACAGAAAAAGAACAACAGTAAATGATGACAGAATCTTCAAATTAGGGTGAAATATTGCTCTAAAATACTTTCCCAATTCCAGATTATTATGCAAACAACTATAAGTTATGACATTTGGTGCTGCAGGGCTCACTGTAGGTTAAATTTACAATTGCATGTTAGAAAGCTAGTAAGTAAAATTTTTGTGGCACAGTGGAAAAACAAAACAATCAAAGTACTGATGAGATTTAGATCTCCCAGCAGCAGAAGGATATAGATCTTTGTGCATTGTAATTTTTTTTTATTTTTGACATTTATTTTAGCTTTGAATGGCAATGCTGGAATGCCTCTGCCAGACCTGAGTGGAAACCAGTTTCACACTGTACACAAAGATTCTGGAATCTACAAAGATCTACTGCACAAACTTCACATGGCCAAGGTTGGTGAATGTATGGGAGAGACAGGAGACAAGCCCATTCGCCGCAACAACAGTTACACTTCATACACCATGACCATCTATGGAATACATGGGTCACTGAAAGAGGGCGAGGGAAGCCGGACAGGAATAGATGGAGAGAAAAGGCGGACACGGTACGACAGCTATAACAGTTACTGTACTGCGGTGGCTGATGGGGATGTTGCTGTGAGTGATGGAGATCTAGCAGTGGAGATGGGAGATGAGGCTGACAGAGGAAACTCGCTGGAGGAGGAGGTGGATGAGCTCGAGATAGATAAACCGGAGGTGTCCACACTCTTCCAGTTCCTGCAGATTCTCACCGCCTGCTTTGGATCATTTGCTCATGGTGGAAATGATGTCAGGTATGAGACAGATTTGTATGTGCAAGAGCCCAATGAACTGTAAAAACTCCAAGGTGATTTAACTCATGCTTTAATAACCAGTTACATTAGTGGTATTTATTTGCATTGTGTTGGCAGAATGAGAAACTGTTATGATTAAGCAGCTTCCAAGAAGTTCAGCAAAGGAAACATTAACTTGCACAAACCCCCAAGATATTTACAACAAAACTTAATTAAAAGCACTAAAATATCTGTTAATTCTACATAGCAAAGATTTACACATCCCCTCAAGACACTGTGCTCAGACTGGAAAAAATAAAACATTTTTCCATTTCAGTGGCTCAGCAGAAGATGTAACTACGTGATGTTAATAGTACTTTTACTTTACAGTAGAAAAGTTACACTTCACAGTATGATAACCTCAAATGCAAACTATAATCACAAATGACAGGTTGTAGTTTTGATGGTGTATGGTATTATCTACTACTGCAGGCTATGTGCAGATTATATAATACTGCAATACATTTTGGTTGGATTTTTTTTTCAAATAAAATTTAATTAGATTTATTCTGTATCATCTTCTGAACCTCTCCAGTATAACTCTTTGAATAATCATCTTACATTATCTATAATTTGTTTTTTACAGTAATGCGATTGGTCCTCTGGTTGCCCTCTGGCTCATTTATGAAAATGCATCTGTAGCACCCAATGCTCCCACACCCGTTTGGTTGCTCCTGTTTGGTGGAGTGGGAATCTGCACAGGGCTCTGGATTTGGGGTCGTAGGGTCATACAAACCATGGGCAAAGATCTGACACCCATCACTCCCTCCAGGTAACAAACTGTTAACTTTTTTTTGTCTTTTTTTTATAAATAAAAATAAACTTGAACTCTGGTGATTTATACCTCAACTGAGAAAAACTGATAAGAATGTTTATTTTTGGGATCATACATTGAAGTTCAGATTTATCACCATGATTCTCATGAGGCTTAATGGCCAGGTTCCCACTTTTTTATCTCCGGCCTTGCAATGTAAACAAACAGTTTAACGACACTTCTAGTTACATGGAATTTCCCTTTAAGCACCAGAGCAGTAATTTTCACTTTTACCAGAATATTTGTCTTTTACTGGCTTTGGTATTATGACATTGTGATTGTGCTTCTCCTATTCAGACAGCCCAGTGTTATGTGTAAAGATGTTTATGGATGTTTATAGTAATTATACTAATTATCATGTTTCCCTCACAGTGGCTTTAGCATTGAGCTTGCCTCTGCTATTACTGTGGTTGTTGCTTCCAACGTTGGACTGCCAGTCAGCACCACTCATTGCAAGGCAGGTTGCTTTCTGCTAGATTGTTTTTATTAAGCCAGACTGCTACTTTATTGTATTCTTCCCCAGTTTTCTTCCCTCAAGTGCTGTGTAGTAAATGGCTGTTTTGATCTTTGGTTGCCTTTTATCTTTAGTAACAAGCTTACGTTTTTATTATCTTTGTTTGTGTGTGCATGTACAGGTTGGATCAGTAGTGTCAGTTGGCTGGCTTCGCTCCAAGAAGGCTGTTGATTGGCATCTTTTCCGGAACATCTTTATTGCTTGGTTTGTGACTGTGCCAATTTCTGGTCTTATAAGTGCTGCTATTATGGCTCTATTCTACTTTGTTATACTGCCTCTGACCTAAATATTGATGTTAACCCTTTCTCACCCTGTAAATATTTGTAAAGGTGGGCCTCATTGTGAAACTTTGATTTCTATGAAATGATCCATCATCCAGTTCTGTCATATGTACTGTATAGTAAATCCCAGACTGTGTGTGTTGCCACAGCACACTTTTACTCTGTAATTTCTGTATATTTTTAAGGTGCTTAATAGGAAAATATATTTTTAGGGGTAAAATTTGTAAAACGTGTAATGAGATGATGTTTATTTGGTTTTTATTTTGGGCCTCACTTAATTTAAAAAAAAAGAAAAATATTCTTTAGGTTAGACTAAAGTTTTGTTTCAGCTTTTGACATTTTGAGGACAATGAAAATCATTAACTGAGACTTTATATTCAAAGCCACAAGGCAATGTTTTATTTATAAACAACTATATCTGCATGACATTTAAAATAAATGATGTTTGTTGTAAAATCTGTGTGCTTATTTCCACTACATAAATTTGTTGTACCACAGTTTTCACAACACAATTATAAATGATCTGGAAACACTTTCATCTAAAACTCCTAAAGCTTTTCATTGACCCTGAACCTAATTCTATCATCTGGTGAAAATATTGTTCCAGGACCATCAGTTCCAAAGATCAAGAAACCTAATACCCTAATAACATCATGAAACAACTGATACCATCATAATATACATACTTCTCAATTTAATATCTTGATTAAAAGATGTTCATGTTCTATGTTGCCAGATTAGAGTTGGGTAGCTCTTAGTCGCTTCAGGACACGTGCCATGCCTATCCAATAGAGGGCAGACTTTTGTATTACGCGGTAGACAACGGAACCCGGAAGCGGAAGTGACGTGCTTGCGCTTCGAAAACGACGTGCGTGTTTCATGCGTATGGTGCCGTTTTCAATAGAAAGAAAATAAATAAACCTTTAAAATTGATTTGTGTGGATTATACCGGTACGCTTTAAGTTTTGTTGTGCATGTGTACGGGACGTACATGAATACTGTGTATTTTACTTAGCCGCCTGTCTCCCGCTAGCACTTTGTGCGCTAGTCGATAAAAGATTTCTACTTTAAGCGCATTTACAGCAACAAGAAATCATGGCGGATGTTACTGCGCGTAGTCTGCAGTATGAATACAAAGCGGTAAGAGTCATAAAAGATATATGAATGTTTATTTAAAACGGGGTTTTATATGTTTCGTAGTTGAATCTCATTCTTTAGCTGGTTGGGTGGTTTGTTTTGATAGACATTCTGAACTCATATGGAAACGTTTATATGTATGAATATAACATAATTTTAAAATTAAAATGTAGTTAAATTCCTGGAAAGTAATTGAATGTTGATAGTAAATATAAATATTTATTTACGCTGAGCTCGTATTCCTTTGTGAGTGTAACCTTCTTAAAAATTATTACAAACAATCTTTATCTAACTGGAAAAGCCAATTTTGCAATTAATAAAAACGAATTTAATGGATTTCAAAATCTCACTGGATTTTGAAATACAGTCTTTAATCTGAGGTCCTCCATTCTCTTGCAGAACTCCAACTTGGTGTTGCAAGCGGACAGGTCTCTCATTGACCGCACCCGCAGAGATGAGCCCACCGGAGAGGTTCTGTCTCTTGTTGGCAAATTGGAGGGGACAAAAATGGGAGATAGAAGCCAGAGAACCAAACCTCAGATGCAGGAGGAGAGGAAAGCAAAGTAAGTCATAGCTAAAAGTCTTTGTACCTTTAAAGATACCCAAAACAAAAGATAGTTGAAGCACATGTTGTCCTTGTGTGATGCAGGAGGAGAAAGAGAGATGAGGACAGACATGACATCAACAAAATGAAGGGCTTTACACTGCTGTCTGAAGGAATTGATGAGATGGTGGGAATTGTGTATAAGCCCAAGACCAAAGAGACCAGAGAAACCTATGAAATCCTCCTCAGCTTTATTCAGGCAGCCCTTGGAGATCAAGTAAGATCAACACTGACTATGTGATACACTCACACTTGTGCTTACAATAACCATGTTTCAGCGCACAATGAGATGCATGTCAAGGCCTTTATCCAAAGCCACTAAAAATGGTTATGCCTTTGTTTGTTTTGAAGAACAGTGCAGAAATATTTGGGCCCAAATGTGAATGGTGGATTACTGAATGTTGATATAATGTAACAACAAATAAACTGGTGCTGTTTTTATGTTTCTCCATCAAGCCAAGAGATATCCTTTGTGGAGCTGCAGATGAAGTCTTGGCTGTGCTGAAGAACGACAAGATGAGAGACAAAGAGAGAAGGAAGGAGGTGGAGCAGCTGCTGGGTCCTGCTGATGATACACGCTACCATGTCTTGGTCAATCTGGGCAAGAAAATTACAGACTATGGTGGAGACAAGGAGCTTCAGAACATGGGTAAAGACTGGATGCAATTATATGTTTGCAAGTGCTTCATTTTTCAAAAGGTAAATACATGCATTTCTTTTGTTTTGCCTTTCTCTTCTGGCAGATGATAACATTGATGAAACTTATGGAGTCAATGTACAGTTTGAGTCAGATGAGGAGGTGAGTTTTTGAATGCTGGATGTTTGTGCATGTTGTGTACTTTGGTTCTAGCATTGAGATTTGTTTTGTAACGTGCATTTTGTACGTCTGCAGGAAGGTGATGAGGACCAATACGGTGAGGTTCGGGATGAAGGCTCTGATGATAGTGAGGGAGAAGAGGCTGATGAGAGCAGTACTCTGACTGCTAATGTAAGTAATTAAACCATATGCATTGCTGCACACATCCAGAACACAGACATCATAACACATCTGTTTTCTTCATAGCTTGGCACAACAGGAGACGTAATGATGACCAAAAAGAAGGATCTTCATCCTCGAGACATTGATGCCTTCTGGCTCCAGAGACAGCTCAGCCGCTTCTATAATGATGCTATAGTTTCTCAGAAGAAAGCAGATGAAGTCTTGGAAATCCTTAAGGTAGGAAACGCTCATGTCTGAGGAGACTGCTCAGATTTACGTTTCTGTTTGTTTTCCTGTGTGGCTAATTTCTCCTTTTATTTAGACTGCCAGTGATGACAGAGAGTGTGAGAACCAGTTGGTGCTGCTTTTGGGCTTCAACACCTTCGATTTCATCAAGGTTCTTCGCCAACACAGAAGAATGAGTAAGTAGATGACAATAGTCATGTAGTATCGTTTAGGTCATTTTAACGGTTTGAAGCAAACGGTTTTAACCTGTTCCTGCTCCTATCTGTCTTATCCAGTCCTGTACTGTACCATGTTGGCCAGTGCTCAGAGTGAAGCAGAGAAGGAGAAGATCATGAATAAAATGCAGGCCGATCAAGATCTTTCCAAAGTTCTATACCAGCTGCAGGAAACAGAGAAGGAGGACATCATCAGGGTCAGAACTTCATCTCCTGCCTTAGCTTGTTTATAGCTTAATGTGCTTTATTATGAGTGCACTTAGTCTTTTTTAAGCAGGTTTTACTTGTGAAGAAAAAATGAATTATGAGTTTTGTGTTCCCTTGCAGGAGGAGCGATCTCGACGGGAAAGAGTGAGAAAGTCTCGTGTGGATGATCTGGAGTCGATGGACATTGATCATGGGGAGGTAAACATCACTTAAAGCTAAATCTATCACTTTAAACCACAATTTACAATATTCCTGGCTACCTTTACATTAATGTAAGAATAAATAATGGTCACAGGGGATGTTCATGTGATTGTGAGTTTATACTGTCTCCATTGTTTGTCTCTAGTCGGTGACGTCGAGGCAGCTGCTAGACCTGGAAGATCTGGCTTTTGCTCAGGGCAGCCATTTCATGGCCAACAAGCGCTGTCAGCTGCCTGATGGCTCCTTCCGTAAGCAGAGGAAAGGCTACGAGGAAGTGCATGTGCCCGCTCTCAAGCCCAAGCCCTTCGGTGATGATGAGGTGTGTTTGTTTGTGACAACAAGTTCACTTACCTGCTTGTTCAGTAAGGGATTTCTGGATGAAATGTTTGTTTTTGCATCAAAATGGCTCATATGTGGTCATGCATATGTCACACAAAAATTTGTTATGTATGTAGAAGAAACAGATAAGCTCTCATAATACAAAAATAGTTTACTGCAGAATGCCTTGATTGATCAATGAGAATAAAGTAGAATTCTGAACCCCAATCAGAATTGCTGGTTTATTAGCTCAGATGTGTGTAATTTTAGCCGTGACTCATGTGGATTCCCTCACTTTTCTCACAGACTTTGGTGGCTATTGAGAAGCTGCCCAAATATGCCCAGGCTGGATTTGAGGGCTTCAAAACCCTGAATCGTATACAAAGTAAACTCTTCAAAACCGCTATGGAGACAGATGAGAATCTGCTGGTTTGCGCTCCTACGGTTAGTCTATTAAAATACATATTAAATAATGCAACCCAGGCTGTAAAAAAAATGTTGGTTGTTTTAGAGAACTGAACTGTTGTTAGCAGGTAACTGTTACTGATGTTAGCCTTAATTGCACATTTATGCAATTATTTAATACTGGCATCAATGAGAATATAGTGAGAATATGATTTTTATTTTCAACATCTTTCTCTGACCTGTAGGGTGCTGGCAAAACCAATGTGGCCCTCATGGCAATGCTTAGAGAGATCGGCAAGCATATCAACATGGATGGCACCATCAACGTTGATGATTTTAAAATTATTTACATCGCTCCCATGCGCTCTCTGGTACAGGAAATGGTGGGCAGCTTTGGAAAGGTAGGAGTTCCATGTTGAAATTGTTTTTAAGATGTGTTCTTGATGTTTTTGTTACAGTTTAAAGTTGTGATTTAATGAGAAACATTTGCTTTTGTTGCAGCGCTTGGCTAGTTACGGCATCACTGTGTCTGAGCTGACCGGAGACCACCAGCTCTGCAAAGAGGAAATTAACGCCACCCAGATTATTGTGTGCACCCCAGAAAAATGGGACATCATCACCCGTAAGGGAGGGGAGCGCACGTACACCCAACTTGTGCGGCTCATAATTATTGTAAGTGATCTATTTGGCTCTGATTCTCTATTTAAAAACATGGATTCAGAAGTAAAATGTTGTTAAAGTAAAAAGTAGCCAGGTTTTTGCCTTGTTTTAATTTTTTTTCTCCATGTATTGTCATTCAGGATGAGATCCACTTGTTACATGATGACCGTGGCCCAGTCCTGGAGTCTCTGATTGCTCGTACCATCCGGAACGTGGAGCTAACGCAGGAAGATGTGAGGCTCATTGGCCTCAGTGCCACACTGCCAAATTACGAGGATGTGGCAACCTGCCTGCGTGTGGACCCATCTAGGGGACTCTTTTATTTTGACAACAGGTAAGAGATGGAAGATTGTCTTTGTGCACATCTTCTTAAAAGCATGTAGATACCATTTTTTATGTTAATGTATATTTATTGCTGATTTTCCTCACTTTCCTGTGCAGTTTCCGCCCTGTGCCTCTGGAGCAAACCTATGTAGGAATCACAGAGAAGAAGGCCATAAAGCGTTTCCAGATCATGAATGAGATCGTCTACGAGAAGATCATGGAACATGCTGGAAAGAATCAGGTAAGGCTGAAAAACATAACCAGAGAACACAAGAGTCTTCCACCTAAATTATATTTTACTGATTTTAACCTAAAGTTGCTCTAGGTTTTTCTCCTAATTGTTATATGAATCTGTTTTCCAGGTGTTGGTGTTTGTGCACTCTAGAAAAGAAACAGGAAAGACAGCGCGTGCAATCAGGGACATGTGTTTGGAAAAGGACACCCTGGGGTTGTTCCTCAGAGAGGGTTCAGCCTCCACTGAGGTCCTAAGAACTGAAGCCGAGCAGTGCAAGGTCAGCACCCACCTACTACAGACGTGATCCACCTATAACCTCAAACAGTAGTACACTTCTATAACCTGGCCCTCACAAAACACACTGACTTAAGCCAGTATTATGTTCGGTCTAGTCTGCCTGACCAAACTGATTGCAATTTAAAGTTTACTGCAGTTAATAGTGTAGAAAAAACACTTTGCTTCAATCAGTTCCACAGGATAAACACCATAGATTTATTGTACATTGATGTTGTTGGCATTTTGTTTACTTGCTGTTGACAGAATCTGGAGCTAAAGGATCTCTTGCCTTACGGCTTTGCTATTCACCATGCCGGAATGACCAGAGTGGACAGGACACTGGTTGAGGATCTGTTTGCTGACCGTCACATCCAGGTTTGCTCTTAACATTCTAGAATGTGAAGTAGTTCTTCAGTAATTTTAAAATACAGACTTGTGTCAGGCTAAAGCATAACTGTGTACTGTAGGTACTGGTGTCCACAGCCACACTGGCCTGGGGTGTGAACTTACCAGCCCACACTGTCATAATCAAAGGCACCCAGGTCTACAGCCCAGAGAAAGGCAGATGGACCGAACTGGGTGCCTTGGACATACTGCAGGTCAGTCAACAGCACAGAGTCAATGTCCACATATGCTATTTGAAACTGGTCAGAATTGTATTTTAACATTTGTTAACTGTGGTGCAGATGCTGGGTCGAGCTGGCAGGCCGCAGTATGACTCTAAAGGAGAGGGTATTCTCATCACGTCTCACGGAGAGCTGCAGTACTATTTGTCCTTGCTCAATCAGCAGCTGCCCATCGAGAGCCAGATGGTGGCCAAGCTACCAGACATGCTCAATGCCGAGATCGTGCTGGGCAACGTGCAGACGGCCAAGGTGAGGTTTGCTTTTGAAAGTTCACACTTGTGCAAAATCATTAGTCAGCAATTTTGCCACTGCAATTTGGTGTTATAGCAAATCATCTTTAGCATGAAAACTATGTCAGCATTATGAGGAATGTTGCAGTTTTTGACCCTTTTGAAATGTCACTTAGGATGCAGTAAACTGGCTGGGTTACACATACCTGTATGTGAGGTTGTTGCGGAACCCCACGCTGTATGGCGTCTCCCACGACGACCGCAGTTCTGATCCACTGCTGGAGCGTCGCAGGATGGATCTTGTGCACACGGCGGCCACTGTCCTGGAAAAGAACAACCTAATCAAATATGACAAAAGATCCGGCAGCTTTCAGGTACATAGAGTTTGCTCTTGTTGTAATAACCCAGCTTTGACAATTACAGCACCAGATCTGGAGTAAATGCTGATATATTCTGTTGTAGGTGACAGACCTGGGCCGCATTGCCAGTCATTTCTACATCACCCACGAGTCCATAATGACCTACAATCAGCTGCTGAAGCCCACTCTGAGTGAGATTGAGCTCTTCAGAGTGTTTTCTCTCTCCTCAGAGTTTAGAAACATAACAGTCAGAGAAGTATGCATCTGGTCATATTAAATCAGCTAAAATATCTTAACAAATGTTTCTTCAGGACGAAGGATCTTCAGGACTTTTAATGTTCTTCTAACCAACATTACACTTTGATTGGCAGGAGGAAAAACTTGAGCTTCAAAAACTGCTGGAGAGAGTCCCAATTCCAGTAAAGGAAAGCATTGAGGAGCCCAGCGCAAAGGTATGTGCTTGTGGTAGACATATAGCTTATGTTTAGAATAGTATATTATTTTTATTCTAGTACAACTATACAGCCCATTGTGCTGGTTACTGTATCCCACAATGCAGTGTGCTCAACTTGACCTTTTTCTAGCATGATGAATGAACTAATACAACTTTTATCTCTCTCAGATTAACGTGCTGCTGCAGGCGTATATCTCTCAGCTCAAGTTGGAGGGCTTTGCTCTTATGGCTGACATGGTCTATGTGACACAGGTACAACTAATGTTCTGTAACATTCTTTTGTGTAAAGGCTAAATTAAGAATCAAAGCCAGGAGAATGCACAGAATTTCTGTATTAATGTTTTGTTTGGTTGCACAGAGTGCTGGCAGGCTGATGAGGGCCATCTTTGAGATTGTCCTGAGCAGAGGCTGGGCTCAGCTAACTGATAAGACTCTGAACCTCTGCAAGATGATCGACAAAAGGATGTGAGTCATGGTGATGCTGATAACTATAAATGTCTTGTTCTTCGTGGAAACACTCATCATATTGGCTTCTTTCTGTCAAGGTGGCAGTCCATGTCTCCTTTGCGTCAGTTCCGCAAGCTTCCAGAGGAGGTCATCAAAAAGATAGAGAAGAAGAACTTTCCCTTTGAGCGGCTCTATGATCTAAACCACAATGAAATTGGTCAGTAGTGTTTCTTTGTACACTACAATAAACAATCATTCCTATATGTTGCAAATGCCATTTTGTAGATCTTTTTCTTTTGCCTGTCTCATGATCTCAAACACCTTTTTTTAGGTGAGTTGATTCGCATGCCAAAGATGGGAAAGACTATCCATAAGTACGTCCATCAGTTCCCAAAGCTGGACCTGGCAGTTCACCTGCAGCCCATCACACGTTCCACACTAAAAGTGGAACTCACCATTACTCCAGATTTCCAGTGGGATGACAAGGTCAGTCCTCTTTCTTCAACTAACTGTCATTTATCCATTTTAAATCCACAGACAGATTTTGTTTGTCAGGTTTGACACTGAGCTAGCAAATCAACAAACAGGCAGTCATTTTGGTATTTGGTTCTGTTCTTTTAGATTCATGGGTCATCCGAGGCCTTCTGGATCTTAGTGGAGGATGTGGACAGTGAGGTGGTCCTCCATCACGAGTACTTCCTCCTGAAGTCCAAGTATGCTCAGGATGAACATCTCATTACTTTCTTTGTTCCTGTGTTTGAGCCGCTGCCCCCGCAGTATTTCATTCGCATAGCTTCGGACCGCTGGCTTTGTAAGTGCTATTTACTCCTGATAACATACTACCTAATACTACAAAACATATTATACTACTATACCACACTTAAATGACAAATCTTTATGCTATTTTTTTAATGGCTTTGTATAAATATGGTAAATGCTGTAGCAATATTTGTACTGCTATTTGTGAAGAAAATGAACCTTTGATGCTTGATTTGTGAAACTTTCCTCTATCTTTCTCCAGCATGTGAGACTCAGCTGCCCGTCTCGTTCCGTCACCTGATTCTGCCAGAAAAATATCCTCCTCCCACCGAGCTGCTGGATCTGCAGCCTTTGCCTGTCTCTGCTCTGAGAAATGCAGCCTTTGAGCATCTCTACCAGAAATTCCCCTTTTTCAACCCTATCCAGACCCAAGGTGCCTGCCACAAATAACATTGTCACGTTAATTGCGTTGTCTTCCTGTCTGTATGAACCTAATGTACTCTTGTCTCCTTAGTGTTCAATGCAGTGTACAACAGTGATGATAACGTCTTTGTTGGTGCCCCCACGGGCAGTGGAAAGACCATATGTGCTGAGTTTGCCATTCTTAGGATGCTGCTACACAACTCAGAGGGCCGCTGTGTCTACATCACACCAATGGAGGCTCTTGCTGAACAGGTATATACAGTCTTAGATATATCAGAAAAACTGATGGTTTCTTTAGATTAATAAGACTTGTAATCTTAATTTGTTTTGTTGTGCAGGTCTTTGTTGACTGGCACCAGAAGTTCCAAGAGACTTTGAACAAGAAGGTTGTCTTGCTCACTGGCGAGACCAGCACTGACCTAAAGCTGCTGGGTAAAGGTGACATCATCATCAGCACCCCAGACAAGTGGGACATCCTGTCTCGTCGTTGGAAACAGAGGAAAAATGTGCAGAACGTTAGCCTCTTCATTGTGGACGAGGTTCATCTCATCGGAGGAGACAATGGAGTAAGAATGTTTCTGTTTTCATATGATTATCAAACATTACTCCAATTTTATTCCATGTAACATTTGAAAGACTTCTCATTATTTAGCAGGTATACACAGTTCTGTTAGGTTTTTATTTATTTAGTATGATAAAGAAATATGTTTTGCAATTCTGACTCCTGTCTGTGTATCTCTTTTAGCCTGTGTTGGAGGTGATTTGCTCCAGGATGAGGTACATCTCCTCTCAGATTGAGCGGCCCATCCGTATTGTGGCCCTCAGTTCTTCTCTGTCCAATGCTAAAGATGTGGCCCATTGGCTCGGCTGCAGCACCACGGCAACCTTCAACTTCCACCCCAACGTCAGGCCAGTTCCTCTGGAGCTTCACATCCAGGTTTGAAGCTCTCTAAAATGGACTGGATTTTTGGAGCACCATTGTGACCTTGTTGACCTAATTAAGTCTAGATGGCTCTAAAATAGAACATACTGTTGACAAAATTGTGCTTTTATAACATTTAGCATTGTATGTGTTACTATCTTCAGGGTTTCAATGTGAGTCACACACAGACTCGTCTGCTGTCCATGGCTAAACCCGTGTATCATTCCATCATGAAACATTCACCATCCAAACCAGTGCTGGTGTTTGTGCCATCACGACGTCAGACTCGTCTCACCGCTATCGATATCCTCACCTTCTGTGCTGCGGATGTGGTTCCACAAAGGTACTTGAAACAGTTCTATAACACGCCGTGATTTACATTGTTGTCGACTTCAGTCAGCTTCAATTGTGATGTCAAACATCATCACAAACCTTCTTGCTCTACCTGAAGGTTCCTGCATTCCACTGAGAAGGATCTGGCTCCATTCTTGGAGAATCTCTCTGATACCACACTAAAGGAGACCCTCTCTAATGGGGTGGGGTACCTGCACGAGGGCCTTTCGCCAACAGAGCGCAGGATTGTGGAGCATCTCTTCATGTCTGGTATAGCAGCTGATGAAAACCTATAAATCTTTTTTTTGTAATACTGCAGTGAAGTGTAATGCTTTATTTTTTTTATCTGATAAGATGTCAAAGCTGAAAAAAGCCAATCTGTCTTCTCTTATTCCAGGTGCCATTCAGGTGATGGTGGCTTCTCGCTCTCTCTGCTGGGGCACGAATATTTCTGCCCACCTGGTGATTGTAATGGACACACAGTACTACAATGGAAAAATCCATGCGTAGGTCTTCACAATCTCAACAAAAAGTTCAGTCAAACAATTTGCATTTTTCACCGGTTGTTCATAAATATCTTTTTTTTTGATTAGGTATGTGGACTACCCAATCTATGATGTTCTGCAGATGGTAGGGAAGGCCAATCGCCCTCTGCAAGATGATGAGGGCCGCTGTGTCATCATGTGCCAGGGGTCCAAAAAGGTAAACCTGACATTAAACAACTTGCTTAACACCAGTATCCTGCTTATTTTCCTATCTCATTTTAGTTTTTTTCTTTCATTTACTTTGTTTCGTGATGTTTACACTTTCTCACTCCTCCAGGACTTCTTTAAGAAGTTCCTTTACGAGCCTCTGCCTGTGGAGTCTCACTTGGACCACTGTCTCCATGACCATTTCAATGCCGAGATCGTCACCAAGACTGTGGAAAACAAACAGGATGCCGTGGACTACCTGACATGGACGTTTCTGTACCGCCGCATGACCCAGAACCCCAATTACTACAATCTGCAGGGTGAGAAAAAACAGAACCTTCAAAACCGCATGAAGATCTTTACTGCAGCAGAAAGTCTTTATATTTCAAATTTCAAAACTTTACAACTTTCCAGAAGGCTTTACAACTTCTCTAAAATATATTTATTCCATTTTGCAGGTATGTCTCACCGTCACCTATCTGATCATTTGTCTGAGCTGGTGGAAAACACCTTGCAGGATCTGGAGCAGTCCAAGTGCATCAGCATTGAGGATGAGATGGATGTTGCTCCTCTGAATCTTGGCATGATTGCAGCCTACTACTACATTAACTACACCACCATTGGTGAGAACTGGTTTTAATACACTTCATTAAATAAAACCACCATCACTACAAATGAGAAAAAGTTCTTAGTGATGTTACAACTGATAGTATATCATTCCTGTCTGGAACTATCATGGTCCGGGTGAATGTGAGGTCTGATTTGTTTGTTCTCTCTCCAGAGCTGTTCAGTATGTCACTGAATGCCAAGACTAAGATCCGAGGCCTCATTGAGATCATCTCCAATGCTGCAGAGTATAAAAACATTCCCATCAGGCACCATGAAGACACCCTGCTCCGGCAGGTCAGTCAAATACACTTTTTTTTATTAACAGTGGAATTGAGCTTTACATACAAAAGACTATAACAGAGTTCCATGTTCAACACTACTTGGCTTTTACAGCTAGCTCAGAAGGTTCCTCATAAGTTGAACAACCCCAAATTCAATGACCCGCACGTGAAGACCAACTTGCTGCTTCAAGCTCATCTATCCCGCATGCAGCTGAGTGCAGAGCTCCAGTCAGATACTGAAGATATCCTTAGCAAGGTAAGTCATTTAAAGCGGACCACTTTCATCAAGTGGTGTAAACAACAGAAGGTCTGATATGACATTGTGACGTTACCTAAGTCATGCTGTCTGTGTGTGTCCAGGCTGTGCGGCTGATCCAGGCATGTGTGGACGTGCTCTCAAGTAACGGTTGGTTGAGTCCAGCACTGGCTGCCATGGAGCTGGCCCAGATGGTCACACAAGCCATGTGGTCCAAAGACTCTTACCTCAAACAGCTACCCCACTTCACTTCCGAACACATCAAACGCTGTACAGATAAGGTAAGAACTGCTGGACTGCACAGGGTTTGATCAGTTAAAGGATCATCAAAACTTTACTGTGTTGTATTTTGCTATCTGTCTCGTCTTAATTCGGCTGTATTGATGTGTAGGGTGTGGAGAGCATCTTTGACATCATGGAGATGGAAGACGAGGATCGTACTGCTCTGCTACAACTTTCAGAAGTACAAGTGGCCGATGTGGCACGGTTCTGTAACCGCTATCCTAACATTGAGCTCTCATATGAGGTGGCTGAGAAAGATGACATCAAAAGGTATGAAATCAAAGCCAAAAGATTCACTTCATAATAAGCAACACTTCAGATATTTTAAACCTGCTGTTGGTTGGCCAAAGTGTGCCGTTGTACCTATAGGTTTTGCTGGAGATATTTACTTATGGTACACTCTTGTGCTTACAGTGGAAGTCCTGTGGTTGTTCAAGTGCAGTTGGAGAGAGAAGAGGAAGTTACAGGACCTGTCATAGCTCCTCTGTTCCCTCAGGTAAGTCTCCATCAACACAATTTAAGAGATTTAACATGTTATACACCAAGGTTCTGTTTAATATATGGTAAAGAGCACAAGTTAGTCTCATGTTAATCTGGGTAACATCCGTTTGTGCAGAAACGCGAAGAAGGTTGGTGGGTTGTTATTGGTGACCCCAAATCGAACAGCCTCATCTCAATCAAGAGACTAACTCTTCAGCAGAAAGCCAAGGTTGGTTCTACCCTTATATCTAATGGAATTCTGTATACAGTAGTAAATTGTGTAAAAAGTGATTCTAGGTCAGATCTTTGTCAGAACTCATGACAATGGGGTCGTCTTTTTTCCTCACAGGTGAAACTTGACTTTGTAGCCCCTATTGTGGGTGTGCACAACTACACGCTGTACTTCATGAGCGACGCCTACATGGGCTGTGACCAGGAATACAAGTTCAGTGTGGATGTCAAAGAGGCAGACAGCGACGGAGACAGTGACAGTGATTAGTCATAGTCGACATATGTTGTCCAACTTCATGCTTTTTTTTTTT
>JAZGTK010002943.1:0-29254 GCA_036877625.1 Ambastaia sidthimunki | reverse complement strand
TGGTACTGTCCAGACCCAAATACCAGAGAGTGAGTTATTCCCTGCACTGTGACCCGATTAATTGAGAACATCTGAGGTTGTCTCTGGGTTGTGTTCAGGCTCCAGCCACTGCCCCAGCCTCATCCATCTCAAAAGCTCACGTCTAAAGGTTGGCCTCCAAACGCTGACCTCTCGCCTCGACCGCAGACAAAAAGTCCTCGTGCTTAAGTTGATTGAATGAAAGGGAGCAGGAGAGCGAGCGGGGAATTGAGAGAGAGAGATAAGGCCGAGAGACAAACGAGGCAACATTTAGACAGCTGCACGCGCGGCATCACGTATCCGTGTCTGTCAAAGCAAGATATTTCTGTCTCCTTAGTGCAGCCCTCAGGCTTCCGAGCGGGCCATCTCGATGTCATCACCGCCACCCCGCTGTCATTGGCTAAAAAGGTCTGCCTCAAGTACAGCACTCGCCTGGGCCTAATTGGAGTGCGTCAGTCAGGCAGCTTGACTTATCGAAAATTACTAAGAGCGGTGCACTTAATAGGACATCAGGGAGGATTGACAATAAGGTCGTGATACCACCATATCTAATGGTAACGGTCAACTTCCAGGGCTGTGGTATTTGACATCACTGGGGCTTTATTACCTCAGACGAGCACTCCACGTAGCCAGATTGTGCAATAATGTTTTTAAAAGATATATATTTGTTTATAAATCGATAAGTTATCAAAAATATTTGTTTTGTGATGGAACTAATTTAAAGTTTGGCAGAGCAGTAAAAATTGTAAGTAGTAAATCGTTATTGTGTAGCCCTGCATTTGTTGTTGTGTTTAGTGTAAGCACTTCAAGTAGGACGGCTTATGTGTCCACTGCATACACGGCTGTCTCTCTCACTCCTGACAAAGGAATGCCACACATACAGTTGAGACGATTTTTCTCGCCTTCATGTTTACAGTCCCACTAACACATGTGACGTGCTAAAATATCAGTGACATCTGAACTGTGGGAACCGATTTAAATTCAAAGATAAATGATGAGAGATGTTTTTGTCTCGGGACCGCCATCGTCTCTTGCATGCCTATGGTTAGATTGATGACTTGAACCTGCTGTTGACTCTCATTCCCAGAATGCATTTCTCTGTTTGCCGTTGAGGCTCAGTTCCGCAGTTTTTTGTTTTCATGTAAATGGGAGTGTCACCACACAAGCCAAAATCAAATCTCTAATTACTCTTGATATCGGCTGCTGTGCGCATACGTGATGTGGGTGTTGCATTGTGGGAAATTGAAATGGGGGAGCATTTCATTGGCTCCTCCTGAAAGATTGCTTCGTAACACTCACGACACACATGCTTTCACTGTGAAACGTGAGGTGGGTGTTTATGTTCTTTAGGTTAACGTGGTTATCTGTGGAGGAAACCTGGCCTGCTGGCTGTGTTCAGATGAGCTGATTTAATTCCACAGCTGCAGAAATGTTCTTTTGCGCTGAGCTGCAGGGACATGCCAGTATTTTCATTCCTAACTTCAGGCATTTCCGAGGTCTAACAAAGGGAGAGTGAGGTGATGAAACTAGGGGTGGAAGCTGTTTTCAAAAAGCACCAAATTATTTTTCTGTGTGAGCGGCTGATGTCTTGCTCCCACGGAAGCTGGGACTCATTCTGTGGGATTTGTTTTGAGAAACTTGCATGCAATATATATTTTTCTGTAGTAAACATTATGCAGATAGATGTTCTGTCATGGAGGCATGAAAGAGTCTTTATTTTTCCACAATAATTATTTGGGTTAGATTTCCTGCCAAATACTCTACCAAGTGAATATTTGCATTGAATTGTGTTCTCAGGGAAGGGATGTTTATCAAAACGTCAGGTTGGAGGAAGTTGTCAATTGTGTTTATACATTACACTTGCTATATATATATAGCAAGCGTTTATAGTATATATAGTATATGTACTATAGTGTGTACGATATAGAACGATATAGAGTATAGTGTCAGAGAACATTTAAAAATGTCTGAATGCCACATCAGCACTTCTCCTCTTTCTTCCTCCATGTAACACCCCATTGCTTTACTATAATTTTTCTTGACTGGTGGTATTGGAAAATTACAAGCCTCTGCTCAGGACTCCATCTAAAGGAGTTACTCTTGGCATATCTGTTGTTTTTAATCCTTTTTGGAATCGTCTTTCTTCCTGTCTAATGGTAGCGGGGGAACCAGAAAAACAGTGTTGGCTGAACTGTAATCTTACTCATTTTCTTTGCGTTATGCTTGTCCCTAATCTTGTCCCATTGACCACTGGAAAACCTCCTGCTGAGAACTGACAGAGAGAGCCTTTGACAGGCGGATCCCAATAAACAGGGAATTGCCCTCCCAGAGAAAATAGCTCAGTAATTGTTGGGTATGTTCAAGTCGGCTGCAGAGAAAAGGCGGGACATTTTTCTGCCCTGTGTCAGGGTTGCAGATATGTCAGCGAGCCCCTCGTTCTCGTGCGCATGGCTGTGGTTGTCTGCTCGACTTGGCCCAGTGGTGGAGGCCCAGCTGAATGCTTGGTGGTTGGCAGGCTTGGCTGCTTGCCTGTGTAACTGGAGTTTCAATGAAAGGAGCCTTGTAAACTTTTAGGCTACTGTGGCATTTTCCAGCTGTCGACCTCAATAATTAAAAATCTGCAGCTATATTGCTGAAACGTGTAGAATTACAGTGCCTGATTTTTTGGCAACACATTGTGTATCTAATTATCTGGCGCAAACTCAGTGTTTAAGTTCTGTCTTTTTACTCCAAGTGATGCCTTTTAGATGCTATTGAGATGTTTGTTCTGCATTTTACATTTGTTTTTGACCAAAGAGAGAATGTTTTGATAGAAAAGAGATTTGTTATTTTCTAGTCTTGTTAGGTTGATATTATATGTTTCCTGTTATGAAAAACCTGGAAACATCCAAAATAATTTTGAAATGGAAAATCAGAATAAAAGCAGAAAACATTTGTTTTGTATATCTGTATACATGTTATATATAATCATTTTATATTATATTTATATTATATTATTATATTTTTATAAGTTATAAACAGCTGCACATGTTAGCTTCTCATTGATGGCTCTTGTGCTCAGAGCTGAAGAACGCGTGGTGATAGAAATCTTACATCACTCTCATAAGACTGTCTGTGAGTTTTTATTGTCTGTGTGAAGTCTCATTACACACTGCTCTGGAATGGAGCCTAATAAGACAGCTCTGCAGCCTCTATTGAACCGTACAGAGAAAAATAAAGGTCTGCGGCAGATGTAAGGGCACCTGCTTGCTAATTTGTACCGAATGTCCACAGAATGCTTGTTATATGCCGAGCTTTTTCTTATTTAAACTATGCTCTAATTTTACAGCGAAAAACCGACAGGAAAAAAAAGACGTCCCTCTGGCAGGTTGAGCCCTGGATGAATTATTCAGATACGCATGTTGTGTGTTTGGCCCGTCTATTCTGTTTAATGGCATCTTTTATGGCACGCATCTGAGATGACTTCAGATGTAAGACTTTTTATTTCTGCATTACCTCACTGTGTGGCCCAGAAACAAAGTCTACAATGGTGGAATTCATTTCAGCTTTAGCGTGCCCTTAATAAACTATTCGCAAATCAATGGCTGCTTTTGTCATGTAATTTGTTGGCGAGCTCAGTTTTGTGATAATGTTTTGCAAGCAAGGCTCTTCGGATCAATATGAGATTGAGGGGGGAAAACACAAGCCTGCCTTCCATTTTTCTCCTCAAATATTCGGAAAACGCAGTTAGCGCATTATCTCATTCAGATCAATTCCGCTTCATGATGGAATGCTAGTTTCCGCACACGGAGAGGAAAAGCAGAAGTGAATTTAAGGGGATAGTTTATTTGAAACCGACTTTACTCACCATTTACTCACTACTGTGTTGTTTCAAAATGTCACTTTCTTTTCTAGGATACTAAAGACAGAATGTTAATGCCTAACAGCTTCGGTCACCATTTACTTTGATTCTGTGGACAAAACCACAGCAACAGCATGCTTCAAAATTTCTTCTATGTTTCAAGTAACAAAGCAAGGGTTTGGAATGGAATTAGAGTGCGTAAATGGCCTTTTTCGGGTGAGCATCCATTCAAACTCTGAACCATATAGATTACACATTGATCGTGTGCGACACCTCTGTTGGTGTGTGTTTTTTATCTGCCTGTGTTATGCTTGTTCTCTCCTCAGCTGCACCTGCAGTAATTGTAAATGTGCAGCTGTGATGTGAGAGCTGTCCTCCAGCTGGGAGAGCTTGTTGAGCTGCCACACAAACCGGGCGAGCTAAACACCCCAGTAAGTCCCTCCTTGACTCAGCTAATGAGTGTGGAGCACAGACAATGCGCCCCAATCCAGCAGCCCATCTGAGCGCCACCGCGCTCCAATATCTGGAGGAGGTCGACTATAGACGCCTCTCAGTTTGTGCTCTGTGACCGTGAAAGTGTGGATAATCAAGCTTTTGCTGTCTTGGCCTCCTGTATCCCTACTGTTTCTTTTCTTTATTGTCGGTATCAGCCCATCTCTTGGGTTTCTTTTACGCTGAGCGACTCCAAATCGGTCAACCGGCCTGAAGGTCATATTTTCTTCATAATAAATGACATTCGCCAAGTTTTTTTCTAATGTGAATGCGTGGAGAGGCTTTGCAGGACGTTTCATCAGAAGTGGGCTTAAGTAGCCTAATTGTAACAATTAAAACAGTAGTTGCCCATTGAAATCTGGAGCAGCGGCAGTCCTTAAGGAATAACCAATAACATCTTTGTTTCAGGAAGTCCTTGGGCATCGTTGTCCAGAATAACACTGGTGGGTGTTTTCAGGGGAGGCCGCTAATTCACGCTTCACGCTTTTTCTGCTCTCAAATGCATAATGCAAGTACTGTCGAGTGTTTAGTTAATTAAAAGGATGTGTCCAATTTAATTTGATTCAAACACGAGACAATAAGCGAGAGGGTCACGGAAACCAACGCAACTCAAGTGTAATTTAACAGCACGCTGGGTGAAATGACGCGTCTTACACGTTTTTATTATTAATATTGTTATTATTTCAATAACTCAGTAAGTCACTGTGACCTAGAAGAATATCTGAAGTATTATGAGTTCTCGCCGGGTGCTATAAATTTGTTAAAAAATACAGTGGCAATAAATGAGTCCATTAATAGTCAAAGCATGATCCCATTAGGATATCAGTAGTTTCACATTTCCAAAAGCTGACTTGAAATATTCATATGAAATTATAGCCATAGGGGTCTGTAGGGGTTGATAGCAGGGATTCAAGCAATAAACACACTTAATAGACTCTGCACTCCAGTTACATGTGGAGGGCCGAGAATCAGACGAATCGTCACTTTTTTTCTTTGGATTACAAGTCCATTCATTCCGCTGCAGTGACAGTTACGTGACGGGATATGGATGGTTGAACGGTAGAAGCTGATGGGAAAGATAAAGCAGCACTGAAAGTTTTATATAAACAGATTATTGCTGCCTCCGAGTCATGTTGGAATTATCGTGTTTATGGGAATAGTGTGTCAATGCCGTTATGATGTTTTGAGTACCAGTGTGAGGCTCTGGACTTTCTTTGACCCCAGACTTTACAAACTGGGGGCTTGTCAATACAGTTAAAATACAGTGGAAGCTAGTTGTTATTAGTCATAATTGAGCTGGAATTGTGAATGTTGTCTGTGCAATTTACTTTATCAGCTTGTAGTTTGAGATTTTGTTTTTATTATGCTGTATTAGTGGTAAAAAATGCTCCCAGTCTTTGTTGGTAAGTGGAAAAACATAAATATAAAATTCCTGGCACGTTTGTTTTGACTGACTTCCAAACTTGTTAGAAGGACCTTTCGAGGTTGGCTTGTAGGTATCATTATTTAAAGAAGATTTTTCAAGCACTGTACCTTGTTGTTAATTCTGTTATAGATAATGTGTTGTGATCTAGACGGGAAATAAATTCATGTTTGGGTTGTTGTTACAAGCACAGCCTTCCTTGCACATACATTACGCCCACTTATTACATTGCATGAAAATACATGAAATATTGATCTGGGTTGTTTTTATGTGAAAAGGAGAATGTGATACAAGACACACAAACCTAGCACAGCTATGTAGGAAATCGGTCAATAAGTGGTTCATTATACAAATATATGCGTGTTTGACTGCAAAATGGCATGACTTACAATTAATAGTTGAATGTACGCAGTCAGGATGTCATTAAAGCTGCAATCCGTAGTTTTTTGTTAAAATAAGCAAAAAACTGTTAAGCAGAGATCAGTGTTAACACAATCTTAAAATCCCTATTCGCAACTGTAAGCTTATAATAATGATTTATAATTTGAGCTGTCAAGTCACATTTCCCAGGAAATGCCAGTTTGGCCTTATATAACTTCAAGACATGTCATGAAAAATGATTTAAACAGAGAGGTAAAAGTTTCGGATTGCAGCTTTAAATTCAGTTTAATCTTTCTTGTAGTTGTTTTGAACGATACAGTTTGGTACAGTAAGTATACCGCTTGCATTGGCTCCTGTAGCTGCCGCATGCCACAGGCTATAATGGTACTTTGATCCCGTGTGCAGAGTAAGTCCTACTGTAAACTCTTTATTTAGCAGTGTGACATTAGCAAGCAGTGAACAGGGATTATGAATACTGAGAAATAACTATACATACATGTAATCATGCACAATATTAAGTTTGTTGGGATATTTATGTGTTTTTTCTCATTCTAGATCACCTGTATGATTGATGAAGATATGTGAGAGAATTTGCCAAACCCTGATCGAAAATCTCCTGCATCCTCTGGTAAGCAGCCTGACCGACTGCCCTTCGCTGCTCATTTGTGCTAACGGTTGTGCACCTAACTGCAGGTTTACACACACGTGTGCAGCTTGGATGGTGTTATCTTTAAAACAACTTTCCTGAATGAACTCCACCGGCGTAATTGGTGCTAAAATCGGGCAGGCACGCACGCCGTTGTGTGAGGCGCTCGTATTTCTCGAGCACAGTCAAAAGACAAATTTATTTTTGTGTTTTTAGCGGCAACGGGACGCTCTGTGTAACATAAGTCTTAATTAGCAGCGGGGCCCCGCGAATCACTCGCTGCTTTGTTGTTCCCCCTCGCAACGCTGGTGTCATTTTTTTACGTGATTATTAAAGGCAACCTCAATTACTGAGATTTTTCTTTCAGGGAAAAAAAAATCTGTTTTAGCAAGCAGTCAGAAAGGCATTCGTTTGAACAACGCATGTGGCATATAAAGCGTTTCAGCCCGAGCATCTAATATATGTCGTGCACGTTCTGTCCGGTCTTGTGTACTGATGAGGCACGAAACAGCTTGAAGCTGAAAGAATATTTTCGGTGGCATCTACAATATGCTAATGAGGTCAGGAGGGGGGCGGAGTCATACATGCCAGATTGCCAGGAGAAAATGGAGAGGAGAAGACTGTAAATTATGGATGCAAACTGCCATTTCTGCCAGGGAAAAGAAAAGAGCAGTGGGAGAGACCTCAAGTCATGCATATCAGATTATCTTTCCCTTACCCCTCCCTCTGCTTTGACTTCACTAAATTTTCTTATTGTGCTCCTTGAGCAAACGTACACACACAATCTGGGCTGTGTATCTGTGCAGTCACATGAGGGCCAGAGGTGCTGACGAGTTGGAATGTTTGGTCTGGTATTTCCTGATGCTTAGAAACACACATGTGCACAAACACGCTCATATAAACACACAGGGTAGGTTATATATTTGTGGATGGGTTCATGTTTGACTTGGAGATGGAGCAAGTGGCAGAACGGTGAAACAGAGAAGATATTTTCTGGGCTTTGTAAATGATTTATGCTGCTTGAGGAGTTAATGCACGATCCTGGTTTTATTGTGTGTGACTCGTTGATGCACGTCTTGTCAGTTTAAAGTTGAAACATCTGTAACGTTTGCCTCTCTATCGCCATCTCTGTTGGAAACATAAAATTGCAGGTTACTTTACATACTTTTCTTAATGTTTGTTGAAGTCAGATAAAGCCAACTTACATTTCTAGGTCAAACTAAAAATCATTACTATTTTTAAAAAATCATTATATTTGAATACTGATCTGGTATGTATTTGCTCAATAACTGATTTTTCCTTTTAATCAAAAAGCATAACTTGCTCCACATTTTATATATTTTGTTTCACACCGAAATGTCAATATTGATGTTAAACTGGGTCGCAACTGGAATTTCATGTTGAGTATTAGTAATGTTAGAGAGATTTAACACAGTACTGTTAAAACGTATTAAAACATGACACGGGTTACAGTTGTGTACATGCTTATCTTGAGCAATAAAATGTCTTTTACAGAGGTCATCCTTCTTACAGCTATTGTTGAATAAGTTCAAACCACATTGGTTAATAATTAATATTCTCTCTGAAAAGACACTTTATGTGCTTAATTACAGAAAGTCTGTAGTTGTAAATTTTTCCATCTGCTATGTGGCAGGTAAATATTTTATCAACTAACAGTTTATAAATCATTATATATATCAATCAATATAATTAAAAAATGTATAAGATAAATATTTATAAAACAACTCAATAATTCCACAGCTATTTAATTGCTGTTTGCGATACACAAGGCAAAACCTTTAAGGATTTAAGATAAAAGAAATTATTATTTTTTTCAGTTTCTCAGTTTCTGTTTAGTTCTCACCTTTACAAAATAAGGGAATTTCCAAAAGTGGTGGGTTTCAACAAGAGCGGGTCAGAAGTGGGTGAACTTGTGTGAAAGTCTGTGTGTTTGTGGGGAATAATAGAGCCATTCTTCAGCTCTGTGGAGGCCGCTGTTGTACAGTGGCGTGTGGCGGACCTGCCAGAAGCTCTGGGGTCTCTTAAAAATAGCTCCAGCCCTTGAGTGTCACAAGCAGAGCTGAGACTCTGAAACGAACACTGCCCATTTGACCAAGAAAATCAAAAAAATCTTTTTGGGCTTCTCGCGCTTTGGCCGCACAAGAAAACATCCACTCGTTACCAGTTAGTCATGATTTGATTTTCATCTATTATCGAAACGCTGCAGACGTTTGACTTTGTCTCTGTCATAAATTTCCCACAAATCAGATCCAAAGAGCTGGTGGGCATCTGGTTGTCTGTCAGGGTTTTTGTTTAATAATAATTAAGAAGGTCGTTTAGTTGGACTATGTGGATATGATTGTTTTTACCATATTCAAAAAGATTTCATACTAAGTCACTTGTTTGACATGGTTTCTTTTTCAGTGATTAATTTTACTGTTTTATGTGCTAGATAGACCACAGCCCGGAGAACAGAAGCACGGGCCCGTCTGTCCACGAGTACCATCAGTAAACTAACAAACCCAAATAAATCAGATTATTGGACCAGAATATAAGAGGATTAATTTTTCCCTTCTTTCAGAGACCATGTAACGCAGAAAAACATCCAACTATAATAGTCTGTGCTGTACAGTCCCAGTAAAGAATATCCATTAATGTCCACAAATCATAACTTGTATGTCGTCTGTTGCACTCAGCACAACATTTTTGGCCCGTTTGTACCGCTACCGCATTTATGTAAATTACTTTAGTAAATCGAGTGCTGAAACAATACCGACTATATTATCCACACTGTCAGTGGGTGCAAATTTGTTTTGAGTCTCTTCTCGACCTGTCTTTTGTCTTTAACCTGCAGGCATAGATGTTCTTTTTACGTTACAGCAATGATAACTGTATAACAGGCCAGTAGCAGCGAATAAGTGGCCAGTAGATGCACGTTGTTTTGGGCACCTTGCATGTCTCACACTGTGTCCAGGTGAGTGTAATCAATAGCAAAATGGATAATAAATAACAGTTGATTTGTGTTCAGCCGCGCCAGGACACCACCGGTGTACTTTTAACCTTCCTTGGGCAGACAGAGGGGTGGTAGAATTGACCATCTAAAGGTGACTGAAGAGAGCAGAGACAAATAATATTAGAGGTAAAAAGCAGAATGGGAGGTTTACTGGATCCACACGCTCAGGTAACCATTGAACATGCAAGGATTTCTGCAACAGCAGGAATAACATTCCTGTAGCTTAACAGGTAGAGCATTGCGTTAGCAGCGCAAAGGTCGTGGGTTCGATCCCAGGGAATGCAATTACTAATAAAAAAAAAGTATACTTTCATATGTATACTTTTGCTCTACTTTCATATTTTAAGTCTTTATTAAGCCATTTGTTGTAAAAAAAATGTATATTTTATGTATTGTATATGTATTTATTGTATATTTTATATTATAGATTTAAAAAATGACATTTTTAAGTGAACTACAGAATAACACTACAGGCCAAACAAAAATCTAGTAGCAAATAAATACTCACTTCATGCATTAAATATAAAAACGTACAGGCGACATGAAATTATCTTAGCCAGTAGTTTGAGACCTCAGTCTGATAACTGACAATGTTTAATATCTAATGAAACAATATATCCTCACGGTGACTTATAAATGTCATGAATAAAACCTTGTTAACTGACCCTCAGACAGTAAGAGGGTCTGCAGTTTTACCTCAGGCCTCTTGCGTGATTTACAGCAGCGTTCCGGTCGGAACTGTAAATATTCATGTCCTTGGAACAGGCCGAGACATGATCTCATTTACTTCTGCCAGGGCATCTCGTGTAGGCTGTGCAGATGTAAATTGCTGTTTACATCATTACATCATTAGCCGTGTTTCTTCAGACCCGCGAGAAATGAGGTGAAACGCACCGGTTACTGCTCACCCCGTCAAGCCGGAGAGACCCGCGGACAAAGCTTATTTCTCTCCCTCTGTTTGCAGTACATGATATTGTTTGCCGAGCCTGTTGAATTTCTTGGACAAATTCAAGTTGTGTGCATGTCTAAATTATAGAATAGCTGCCAATTTGGCCGACCTTTTCTCACGTTATCACAGTTATCATATCACTGCACCTTTATTTGCCTCTTCAGAGGTTTCTGGGTGATTGTATTTCAACACGGATGGAAAGATGGTAGATATCATTCAGGGGTTTGTTTAAAACTGCTTTGCACAATAGCGCTCTAAGGTAAAGAGCTAAAAGAGAAGCTCTTGTTTATAAAAAGGGGCGTGTAACTCAGAACAGGTGCAGAAGTAGATCATACTTGGAGTATAATGTCTTTATTGTGGACTTGTTGCTAGGAACGTGTTTGCAGTAATGTGGTGTGATACGTCTGAGGCGTTTTTACAATTGATTTTAAGAGCCAGATAAACATGGGCAGGAAAAGTAATTCATGTTTTTTGGGAATTAACTTTGTTATGGAGTTCTTTAGAGAAATCCAGCATTTTGTGAACGCTTAACATGCCATGGATCATAGAATTTACTGTGGGAACTGTGTTTCAGTAGCTGAGGTCATGGGTTCGAAACACATACATCAAATGTATAGCTTGAATGCACTGTAAGTCACTTTGGATAAAAGCCTCTGCCAAATACTTAAATGTGAATGTAATGGAATACAGTCCTTTTTTATGGAAAAACATGACATGACGTGCTAATATAGCAAAAACACAGTACTTTTGTACGCACTGTTTTCTAACCTTCTTTTGCAAGAACATAGAAGCAAACATACCTTAAGACACTATTAGATAAATATTGTTTGTAATTCCACTAGTTTCAGTAACATAATGAAACTAACAAGAACAGGTTGGCAAACACACACACACACACACACCCTTACAATCAGTTGAAGTACACACAGCTCTCATTAAGAGCACAGGAAACTGGTCGGTGTGCTGGTTAAGTGTTGGTGTGAGTAGAACCTGTGTTGCCTCTTGTACTCACTCGATTACATACCTAATCAAATCACCTGCTTGTTTATACGCCGTGTGCTCCTGTTACGCTTCATTCATACCGCCAGTTTTCTTCAGAGGTCCTACAAACGATGTCTGTAAAATACCGGGCGGTCTTTTCTCCCAAATGCAGTCTGGTGCATTTGAGTCTAAATCCACATGCAGTGTGACACGTTTAAACTGTTTTCTGCATGCTGTAGGAATCCTCTCATGTTCTGAAGCAGTTATTGATTTGTTTAGGGCTGGTGGCATCATAATCACTCCAGAAGTGGAGAGAGCTGCCTTGTATTTTCTGCTGTGTTATACTGTTATTGGAGTGTGGCTTTTCTGAATACAAGTTGTGGATATTGCATTACAACAATATTGTCTCTGTACGAGCTTAGTTGTTCGCCTAGACAGACTACAAATGGCCGGGTTGTTGCTTGTTTAAATGCTCCCAAGCATTGCTAATGCCTGGATTATCTCCTAGAGAAATGATTTAGTGAGTATAATGGCTTCACATTGGCTCCACTGTAGCAGATATATGCACCAACCCAATAACCAGTCCTCCATCCTCAGAGGGAGTGTATTGATTGTGGCAATAATATTGCCCCATTTACCCAGAAAAGAAGAAAAAAGGATACAATAATGTTTTTTAATATCAGACTAGGGCTGAAACTAACACCTATTTCGAAAATTGACTGACTTTTGATCAGTTAATGTTCAGTATTTAAATGTTGTCCTTTAATTACAGTGTTTTTTGGGTTTCTGGTTTTGTTTGTCTGGGGTGTTTGTTTATCCAGGATTAATCAACATAGATCACAATATAAAGAGATTAGAAAACACTTTATATTAATCCTGTTTAAGTTACAGTATATTTTCCCAGAATATAAGTACTCGCATTGCATGTATTACATTGTATAAACATTGCATATAGGAATTTTTTGTTTAACAGTGAATTTTGTTTTGATAACATGATCGTGCCTTTTAAGGATTTGCGTAACATTCGTAACAGTTAATACATTATAATGCATTAAAATACCATGTAATACATTATAAATATATAATACAAAGTGTGTTTTTGCCTTAGGTTGTATGTTTAAGTGAGAATGAAATTAGTTCATGATTAGTTTTATTGTGAATTATGAATTGTACAACATCCACCTGATGCTGAACTGGAAAAGAACTAACAAGCATTGTTTCAGAGGATGGAAAAATATATATATTTTTTCCTTTTCCTGTGAGAAGTGCAGTGATCATCAGAAATATTGGCATAAGTTCACCAAGCTCATTGTCTCTGGTTGGACCCTCTCCACCTACGCTGTGTGTTTACACTGAGACACGCTCGACCCGCCTCAGGATCGTACATGACATCATTTCACCGCAGCTGTGGGCCGCACACGAGGTGTGGAGAGGGAACAATTGACCAGGGGGGACGGAGGAAGAGCCCAGTGACCTGATTGCTCAGCTGGCCAAGCAACTGGGAAGGAAGGCCCAAGGCGGAGTCATGGATGAGGGGAGGGGTGATGGTGGTGGACAGTGCCCTGGTTCCCTTCCCCTCCCCCTGGATGCAGTTGTGTTTGTCCTGCCCTCTTCTGTTCTGCTGCCTGCCTGTCTGTCTGAGCCAAAGCTGATTTGTGCATGAAAAATGATCTACAATCTCTGTGGCTGTATCAGCTTCCAGATATAGGCATTTCTGATAGGTCAAATCCCCTTTAAAGAGAGCTTTATCCTGCTCACTGGAAGCCAGGAGAACAGCACATTCTTTTATCTCTGCACCTCTGTATGTTCTAAATGTGTGTCATCTGTTGCAAACATGTACAAAGGGGTTTTAAGGTCTGAGTTCACGTTGAAAATCTGGGATTTATAATCTGATTTACACTCTAGGATTTTGTCAAATGTAACCTAGCAAACCCTAAGTAAAGTGGTCTAAATATTTATTTCTGTAAATTTATGTATTCTGTAAGAGGTGCAGGACCCTGAAATGTTCATCCAATCATTACATTAGGTCTGAATGCAATGATAGGATGTTGTACTTGCCTCTCAAACTATGTATGCGTTCATGTGTTAGGTGGCGGGGAGGGCGGGATCCTATGCTTTCAAAACTAGCTTGCTATTGTTAGCCTCTCTGAAATTGCCTGCCCTACCTTTAACTTCTTTGTATGGACGGTCAGATTTCTTGCTTCCACCAAAGCTCACAGAATGCTCATTTCACTGTTCTCAAATCATCAGGTTTTAACTTGTGGAGTCAAATATTTGTGTTTCAATGAATTTCCAATTCATTTTAGTTTTTCAACTTTTTACTTTAATTGTTGATACTGTAATTTTAAAAGAAGAAAAAGATTAGATTAAAAACAGTCACATTCAATTAGAAAAAGAGAAGCACTTTCATAAGTAGACTCTAAACCCACTGTGTGTGATTTGAGAGCCGTGAAATTGTGACTCTTTTTGATAGCAAAAGGTTATTGTATGAATGTCAGCGCAATCTACATCGCATTGATCGTTCTTAATTATTAGACACAGCTGCTGCCTGAATACAGATGGACAGTGTTTCATCTATGTATAGATGGACAGCTGGAAAGGGCACGATGCATATGACCTACCACATGTTCATTTCCATATAGAGAAAGATGACACCAGTGTACAATAACTTTGGTGTGAAAAACACTTCTGTAGAAACACAACCCTAGAGAAGTTAATATCTGACCATATTTCTCTGTGTCCTCAACCAAGTAAAATACAGGTTTACTTTCAGTACAAGAAACAAAAGGCAGAAAATAGATGACAAACCAGACCGTGTAAATATGGCGCGGGGCAAGCTTGTGTGTATTTGTTTGTGTCTGGGTTAGAGATTGCGATAGCTCTTTTCTCCTTAAGAGATATGCTTTTCGTGCATGGAGCTGATTCCCGTGAGGCTGGTGATCTTTTTTAATGACAGGGATTCATCTGTTAGCGTCCCTCAGGCCCCGCGCAGCGCCGGGCGGCGCGGCTCCCAGCAGCCCACAGAAAATGGGCGTCGGTCTCAGGAGAGCTCACCTCCTCAGCCCCTCAAGATGCAGTGTGGGAGTTTAATTACTCCTGCGGCCACAAACCGCAGCACACACGCTCTCATTATAACAAATGCCTTCGTTTTCTGCTGTTTTTAATCATTTTAGGCAAAAATATCACACAGGAATATGTCTGTGCAAAAGTGAGAAGTGGGACAGGAGCTCAAAACTAGAGGTTGCACTGAGGTGGGATTGTGCTGGGGGTTGGGTAATGTGTGTGTGTGTGTGTGTTGAATAGGGGGTAGAAGTGAGGGTGCTAGCCTTTAGGGAAGAGAGGGGGTGTAAAGAAAGGACTTTGGATTACTCACTCAACAATAAGGACTAAACACCCATTCAGTCAGTTCCCTCTGGTCAGTAGGGCCTATCCCTCCTGCTTTAATGAACTTATTCTGAGGGAGTTTAGTTCATCCACCACTGCTTGAGTGAATTAGGCTGCTATTTATCTTCTTAAGACTTTTAAGTGTTGGAATAACATGTAGTCCACAATTTAAAGGGATAGTGCAAAAAAGCAATTTTTTATTTATTTAGCCTCATGCCACTCCAAATTTGTATGACTTTCTTTAAAAGCACAGTGTGAGAGGTTCATATGACTCATGTACTGTATTTCAAATCTGTTTAGACTTTGTCACATTAAATCTTGCAACTCTCTATATTATGATGTGTATAAATTACAAATAGGACTAAATTTGTGCTTTTTTGGACCGTTTTGGAGCTTTACTGCTCCAGTTTCTAATCAGTGGCCAGGACAATCTGTTAAACATATGAGGAAAAACAGTCATAATTGTGAGTAAATTATGCAAATTTCCACTTGCACGATTTCTTAAAGATTCCCACCATCAAATATTTTGCATGCATGCTTTCTTTCTTGCCTTGACCTATATTGTTACACCATTAAATGCGCCAAGACCATGCGCAAATGTTAGTTAAATGCACTCCCTGTGAGGTAATGAATGGCAACCTAATATCACGCCGCAGTTTCCTTTTAATTACCATTAGTCCACTTGCAGTCGTCTAATGAGGTCATGTCAGTATTGAACCTCGTGCTTCTGAAGATCAGACGCAGTCCCGTCTTTCCTCTATCTGGCCAATTACTGCATGTTCTTATTTTGTATATTTATTTGTTCTTTCCTCTGCCAGTGTGGTTGAAAGCTCTTTAAATGGGTTTATCTCATCTGTTCTACCAAATAAGAACCCTGGTTACATTTGAAATTGGATCCGTCTGCATTCTCTTCCTTTTTTTTGTCTCACTCTCTCTTTTGCTTTCTCAGCCTGGCTGTCTCTCAGAGAGTGTGAGACAGATTACTGGCTCTAACCGGGATCTCAGGGGCCTGCTTTGGGTGGCTGCCGTCTGCGTCAAGGGGAATTTCTGCAGACATTGTACAGGACTCTCAGATCATTACGAGCCTCTTCACTGAGTCTTTGTTCCCACCCCCTGCCTGCACGGGCGGTGAGCTGACACGCCGAGCAGACCAACCAGCAAACAGCTCGTCTCCTGACGTAGAGCCATCCAGAGGACACGCTGGCTGTCAGATCTCAGCTTATTTGTTCCTCCTCCCGTGACTCTGTCATCTTAAATCTGTTCATCTGTTAACAAAGCATCAGACAGCTTATTATGAAGGTATAAAAAGCTGTGAAAAACACTCTACATCCCTGCATTGAAATACTGTGTCAAAAAGCCGCTTTTTTGAAAACATTTTTTTGGAATCACAAAGTGTAAATCTCAGTATGATTTACACATGCAGTTTTGGTGATCTGATCACCATTGGCTAGTGTCTGTCCCGTTAAGAACTGATTTTAAGATGCTTTGAGATCAGACTGTGATTGGATCACATTCGGATGCGATTAGGAATAGAGTGTAACTACATTCGACGTAGGTCTACATGCTAATGCGTTTTCATTATCTGCATACAATTACGCAAGTGATATGTAATGGGGTTGTGCTACAAATAATCATTATCCGTCACTTTGATGGACTGGCTTGTTAATTTTCCGTCACGTGTCACGCTTCTCATCAGTGATTAAAGCACCGTGTTGCAAAATCTAATCTGTCAATATTTTTCAAATGTGGTAAATGCCAGAAAATTTTCGCTTAGCGCAACTCTTGGTGTTGTTTTCCATTTTCCCATCAGATCTGTAAACGTAATCCAGCTAAAGCATCTCCAGATAATGTCGTGACATGAAATGCATTCTAATACCAGGTGCCAAATCCATGTCTTGAGTTTCTGGTAAAGAGCTCACATATGTCTTTGTTTTTTTGGGAAGAGGGCCCTGACCAGTTGTCTTGTGCATCCTAACCGAACAGCAACACAGGAGCTAAGGTTTCAACCTGCACCATAGCCCAATGTGCTGGGCCCCTGCCAGAGTTCAGAGGTTACACTTGTGAGGCATGTGTGTGGAAGGGGGACCCAATACAGGGGCCCCAGCCTCACACAATATGTCCATCAGCAAATCTCTTTGTTTCTCCTTTCTTATACACTCAAGTCTCCACTCCGTATCCAAGGAAATGTTGCCAGGGGAGATGAGCCTGGGTAATGGTACGAGAACCTGGGGGTATGTACCGATGCTCTGTTTGCTTTGATAAATGCGAGGTGTCCAAGCATGTCTGATGGTTTTCCTGTTCCTCTTTTTTTCCTCAAGTCCTTTTCCTGCTCCTGGGGGACCCATGCATTCTGTGTACATGCGCTGGTGTGCATGCGCGCATGTGCGTGCATGTGTGAGTACTTCCATATGTCTAGACAAGAAGTGGAATCCCGGGGGCCCCACACGTTTAGACTCAGGATATTAAATGACCTAATGGTCATGTTATTTGTGTTGGATTCATTCAGAGAATCATGCGAGGTGCGTTAAATTATTATGAAGAGGGTTTGAATTTTGATGGAAGGCGGGAGGGCTGCTTCAGGACGTGGGCACGTCAAAGTAGAGCTCCTCACATAAAACCCTCATTGAAAGCTGTAACTGCACATAGTCGCAACTATTCAGACATGTTTCAACAGCCAGACATAGACGCGACATGACCAGTTTTCGTGCATCATGCTAAAAACTATTAACACATAAACAAGACAGAGCACACATTGTTATACAATGTGTTCTACATATTAAATAGTACTAAAAGCCTGATATGATACACCTTCTCTGGTCTAGTGTAAACTTAAATGCTCATTTAGTTTCAGATTCAGTATGCCCGGTGACTTCAGCATCAGGTGATATCTGATAACATCATCCTCTGATGTCTGCGCCTCATTAAGATAAGAGAGCGGCTGCTTTTCAGACACTTTATGTAATGACTGTCTTTGATCTTCTGGGCAGGCCAGGACAACAGCAGCCAGTGAATTTCTGAAGAATTTCGAGTATACTCACCATTTGCCCGGAAAACATTGTTTGATCCTTCTTGACATCATTAGGAAGCAGATTGTTTTGTAGACATTGTTGTTTGTGTGATAAAGTACTGAGTGCAATTTTTTAATTTAAATCTATTCTGTTTTATTGAATTTGGTAGAGTGGCTTTTCTTTTAATTGAGGTTGAAGCGTGAGGTTTTTGAGGTTTACTGTGCAGAGTCTGTTATAAGGAAGCCATTCAGTTGGATTTCCCAGAGGGAAGTATACACTGTGGCCCTGTGGTGGTTTCAGCATCGCTCAACATAACATGACCTGATATTTATGGTGGCACTTCCTGTTTGGTCAAACAATGGCAGTCATGGGTGGTGTTAAGGAAACCTTGTTTGGAAACTGTCATTATTAATTTTTACAATTACATTTCTTTATGTAGCTCAATTGGTAGAGCATTGCGCAGTGCAACGGTTGTGGGTTTGATTAGGGAAAGCATACTGATCAGATGTATAACTTGAAATAATGTAAGTTGCTTTGGCATTTTCTAAATACTAGTGGCACATAAATTACATAATACAGCTTTAAAGACAATAATGTTATTTCACAGGCCATGATGAAATGCCAATAATTGTGTAAAATGTTAATTTTTCTTAATTTTTGTATTGTGAGGTTTAAACTCTAGGCCAAGAAGAAATATGCAGCTTTGTTAGGCAAGTTTCAGAGTTGTGTGAGGCCTCCCTCTCGCTCAGCGTTCCTCAGCGAACAGGAACTCCCTTATTTCCTGAACTCCCTCACCATTTCGTTTGCTAACAACACACACACACACACACAGCTTCAGGTGTCACCCATGTTCCATATCCAGAGGCCACAATTAGCAGCTGTAGAGGGTGTAAGACCAACAATATAAACCAATATGTTGCTTAGCGCCTGTGTGTGGACATAGACTAGCACTGTGTCCTAACCAGATTTTAGCAGGAACTAGTTTGTAAAAACCAGCAGAAGCCAGTCTAAGCATTTTTGCCTCTGATGTTCTGATGTTCAGTTAAGCACCTTGTTTGAACGCGGTGTAAAGCTAGTGCTCTTGTCCTTTGTGTCATTCTCACTCGCATGAGGTCTGTGCCTGCTGATTAGTCTTAGTGATTGCTTTAAGCTTCATAATTGATCGAGTTGAGGGTGACGTGTCATGCATCAAATGAACAGCCAGGTGATCGGTATCTGATAAAAGCCCAAGGCTGTGCAGAAAACTGACCACAGTTTATATGTATATAGTATATATGTACCATAGTATATATGTGTATATTTGTATATGTTTATATATATATATATATATATATATACTGTATATATATGTGTGTATTTAAATTAAGAGTTGCTGATTTCCCCAGTAAATGTCAGTTTGCTGTCATTTAACTTAAATATACGTAAAGAAAAATATGTAAAGTAACCTGCAATTTCATATTTTAAACAGAGATGGAGACAGAGAGGCAGAAGTTAAGCATTGCAGCTGTAATATAATATGTACTGCAGACACATTTAAATCTGTTTGCAGCTTTCAGATCCAGAAAATAGCAAGGCAAAAAGAGAGAGTGAATGAGAGGGAGCTAAAGCGAGCTGTGACACAGGGCTGTAGACCTCTGCTCCAGGCTGATTGACCCTGTGTGCTCTGGCCAGTAGATGTTGGATTCTCAGCTCATGATCTATTGATCCACCCGAGTCCTGTCCATTCACATCCACACACATGCTCACCCCCTAAAACCTCCCAGATCACACTGGAGATGTCACACTTCAGTCAGGGATCACGCCAGCTGATCACAGGGATGTGTGTGTTATGATCTTAAGCATCCGACACGCTTGGTGTTGTTAAAATATGTATTTTTATTCATGCATATTGCATCGCTGCATAAATCATATTTGTACGTGATTATGTGTGTGCGTTTGTGTTAAGAAAAGCTATGTTGCACATGTGTTTTTTGTGTTTGTGTGTGTGTGGTCGCACTTAAACAGAATTGAGGGTGGGGAGAGAGGCAATAAGGAAAGAATGATTACCAGACAGGCCTCATGCTCACTGCAGATATGCAGGCCTAGCAGTATTTTGCCTCTGCACAGTGTCAAGTATATTGATCAGCCTCTTGTAATAGAGAGAGGGCAGTGTGCAAAATCAATGTTCCATTTCTCTCTCTCTCTCGCTCTCTCCCTCACACACTCACTCTTTCTTTCTTTTTCTCCTGAAACTTATTCTCACCTCTAGCTGTTTACTCACTGCAAATATATAAAAGTATGAAAAAACTGTGTCTTTATACATGCATGTATTTTTTGTTTTTTATTAAAAACACAAAATTGCAGAAACATTTTTAAAACAAGAAACATTTTATTGGAGAAACAAAATATCCATAATATGTTATGACTTGTTTTCAGGGTATATTTTTTATTACATTTATTTTTCTAACAGCTTGTTTTTTAATGTTATGTTGCAAGCAAAAATCTATCAAGCTTGGTTTAAGTTATGTGCTCTAAAAACAAGTCTTGCCAACTTCCACAAATTTTCCTATTATTTAAATGTATCTTGGATGATTAGGCATGTTTAAACATTTGTGCTTAGAAAACAATGCACACGTAAAACACTTAAGATTATATTTTGCAGGGTTTTGAGGGCTTAGCTCATTGTTATTGCACCAGTGTTTGACTTTTTCCTTCAAAGAGATGCAAATGGAAAAACTAAATAATTATTTAATATTATATGCCATTAGTCTGTTGATAATATGGTTAATTCCACATGATATTGGAGGGTGTAAATGAGGTGTCAGTGTTTTGGCAGTACAGATCAGTTTGTTGTTAATGGTCAGTCAGGATAAAATCTCTTCTGTTATGCAAGTGTTCCCATTTGTTCTGTTTTTTTCACTCAGCGTTTGATACAGATTATAAAAAAGATTAGGTCTGGCGTTACTCTCCCGGTCTGTCTACCAGCAGAAAATAGAATTCATTTAGGTAATCCAGATGGTTTTTCCTCAGTTTGTGTGTCTGGTATTTGGCCGGCAGTCAAAGCTTTTAGCAGCTCAGGGTGAGCTTTTGTGTTTGCACAGAGCGTCGAGGACCTCGACAGAGCCGCTGCTCTGGCGCTCTTCAGCATCATCGCTGGCACCGAACAAACGCGCACCTGCTGGTGATCAGTGAGTATTGTTAAACATTACGAAAAATCGCGCTAAACGCACTTCCTTTTTACACGGTGGAGATGTCTCTGGCCGTCCTGTTACTCTGATGCTACAGAGAAAATTGATTGATTCATTCTGTAAACCAATTAATGCGGCTAAATGCGCCTGTGTATTATATTGTTGTTGAGGCCTGACTGTCAATAACTGTTTGGCTAATTCATTGATTACATTCGGCAGAGAGCTCATTAGAATATAGTGCACATGAAAAAGCTGGCGTTGAAGTTGATCTTGACAAACTTGCTCCTTAAAAAGCTGCAAATTTGTGAGTAAATTGCTTTCAGGACTCCCAACTGTGAATCCACAACAGTGTGTATTTCCTCTAATGGATGTTGTTTAATCTTTATTCACCTTTCTGTCGTGCATGCTTCATTTCTCACTCTCTAGATTCAGCCCCCACGAGTCTTTGTTGCGCTCATGTAAATGATCTGGCGTGGGCTGTCGTATGACCTTATGGCAGCACAGACCCCATGACATCAGTCAAAGCTTTTCGGCTGCAGCATCTTAATGAAGGTTCCCTCTGCCAGACTTGGCTGGGCTCAACCACCCAGGTTTGGTTTGGAAGCCGGCCTGTGCTCCTCCAGAAACCGCCCTGCTCCAGTCTCAGCCTCACCACAGGCACATGTGATCCGCCCGGCGGGGTAATCTCGCCCCACCGTTGCAGGAGCACAGGAGGATGAGGGGCTTGTCCCTCCTTTCTTGACACACAAACACTCGGATACGTGATCCCTTTGTGAGCAGATGCCCTGTCTGGAACAGGCCCTGGTGGTGCAGGTTGGGTTGGGGTAGGGCCGTTGGGCTGTGGCTGGCCAGGCTGGATAGGCCATGATGAATGGGGCTCACCTGGTGGTCTCTGTGAGGGCTGGCAGCCTGCGCTGTGGGGGTCTCCCACCAGCCTGTCCCAGGCAGCGTGTGGCAGGAGGCGGCAGCCAGGGCCACATTAATCAAACCCTCCACCTGCCTCTTTCTCTCTGTCTCCCTGCTCCTCTCTTTACACATTCTCCACCAGACTCGTCACGCTGAACAATGAGCCTTTTAACAGGGCCGGTGCGACGCCAAAGGAGTCGACAGTCTTTCTGTTAGTGGCCATTTTACAGCTAAACCCTGGACTCATCGCTCTCATGTAGTAGGTGTTTAATGCTATTACTTCAAGGCAAACGTTATACTTTCCAATCGAGCCCAAGTACATGTTTAAATCTAAAATCTAGATTAAGGTTCTTTAGCACTTAACACTGGTAGACCCTTTGCCCTGTTCTTCAGTATTAGACAGCTAGAGCTGTTAAGACTAGAGTTAGTGACACCTCCTGTTGAGGTCACTGAACACATAATTGGGTACTTAGTGGGACCCGGTGCTTTAGTGTGGTTCACTTCAAGTTATGCTTTAAAACGAGCTGCAGACACCACGATTCAGTTATTTAAGCATGTTATTGAATTAAAAAAAAAGTTACAGATCGATCTAAATTATGGATATTTCGGAGTGTCCTTCCATAAAAAAGTCGCTCGTAGCGTAGCTAAAAAGCCAGCGTGAGAAGCTCAATCGTTACCAAATAACACATAAGCAACAACTCGTCCTAAATGATTATTTACTGCATGTGAAATTGACCGTTGTTTCCCCTGTGATTTTTGGGGGGATCAGATGAGCACTCGTGGCTCATTAAATATACATGCTGTGTATTGAGCTGAGCAAGCCAATTAGACGGGCTAGCTTTCGATCGCTAATAATTGCTTGCTGTTTGCAATATCTCCAGACTCCACCTCATTTTGCCTGTTTGGAGGCTCTCTTTTTTGTGATGTGATCAGTAAATAAGGTTTCCACTGGTCCAGGCCTCCTAGCTGTAGGCATTTTGTGTTGATGTCTTCAAAAGGAAACATCTCAAACAGACGTTGGGTCTCCACCACAAGCTGACTCGCTCTGCAGGTGGTGGGCCGACTTCATTATCGCACTTGTCTGCACGTGCATGTGTTTGAGCAGGTTTGTAGATGAAGGCTGAGATGATGCAAAGTGATCTGTGCAGAAACAGCCTCTGTGTGTTAGCGTCGACCGCGCATGTGTCAGAGTCTGTCGTGAGAGTTGCGGCGTGGATTTCAGACATCAGTGGAGCAGTACTGGTGCTTTGATGCTAAACTGCATCATCAAAGCTGAATAAATGGTGTTTACAGCTACATCCTCACTCTTGCAGGATCAAACGGGCCTGCATTAACCATGTACAATCAGACACAGACCAAATGTCAGATGGTGCTAGCTAGTGATGACAACATCTGTTGGTAAAGTTAGCATGGTGTTCTTACGCACTGTATTCGTATTAGGGGTCTGCTTATTTTCTATTTTAATATGCATGTATATATATGTGTGTATGCATGTGTGTATGCATGTGTGTATGCATGTGTGTATGCATGTGTGTATGCATGTGTGTATGCATGTGTGTATGCATGTGTGTATGCATGTGTGTATGCATGTGTGTATGCATGTGTGTATGCATGTGTGTATGCATGTGTGTATGCATGTGTGTATGCATGTGTGTATGCATGTGTATGCATGTGTGTGTATGTGTATATATATATATGTGTGTATATGTGTGTGTGTGTGTGTGTGTATATGTATGTGTATATATGTATGTGTATATATGTATGTATACATAGTATGTGTATGTACATACATACATACATACGTAGAAGTTGTTGCTGGCACTAATCGACTATTCGATTGTTTAGACCGTTTTTACCCATCCTTCATTTGTTTTTGATGTTGGTAAACTAGTGTCATTTTTTGGTTTCTTTCCTTTTAGCAGGAGCTGAAGTTCTGCTTGTTTAATCATCTTATCTTCATGTAATTAAGGGCTAGAGTGGCCTTCCGTGCATTTCTATTTAAATCATGCCAGAGATTCCGTGAGAAACAAACAGAGACAAGCCATACACGACTCAATTACTGCATGCTGGAGGAGATCTAAAACCGTCCATTACAGCACATTTTACGGGTAAACTATTGCTGCTAACTCATAAATCCTGTGGCTCGTGCGTGACACAGATCTATTATCTGTTTTCATCTTTAGATTATAAAATAGATCTTCAGCACAGTCTGCAGTTGAAGTGTGTTGACGTGTATTCACTGGCCAATAAGTGGAAAACACAGATCGCACGATTTGTCAAAACGCTTGATTTGATTTGGGTTTGGAAAGCTAGCTTTCCTCTCAGGAAGTGTTGTTGCTCTCCTTTTCTATAAACAGTGGAAAAGGGACTTGAAGAATATGTCCCAGACTCACTATTTCCATTGTAAACACTCAGAGCTGTTTCCATCCACAGCAGTGGCTTTCGGCTGGATCTGCCCAGGGCCCTTTCAAAGGAAGGATTTTCCAAGGAAGAACTTTGTTTTGGTTTTTATGGCAACATTGCTAACTGCTGTCCTAGATGGGTGTGGTGTTTATGAAAACCATTGCATGTCCTCAGTAGGATTGGTAACCTTATTCAGACCCTGTTACATTAAAAAGTGTTCTGTTAATGGTTCTTAAATGTTTGCATTCTTACCAGTTTAGAACTATTACTTTTATTATTACTTTTAACACATCCAACTTAAAATTAATGAAGACCTTAAGAGTTATTGCTTTGTGTGTTGGGAACACAGTGTTTTTTCATTAATAGAGTATACATATAAAGAAATAAGTATGTTAAAAAATGTACATTCTATAGTCATGTCAGTAGCATAATTGAAGCTTATTTTATATTCCAAAAAACAAGTAATAATACAGATGATAAAAATAGGTTTCTAAAAGTGTTTTTAGAAACACTTTTAGAAGTGATTGTATGTACTTCTATTAAAATTATATTATCACAGAAGGTCTTTAAAGTGTGATATGTTTGTGAGAATTTCTCTGGATCTCGCTGCCTAAAACTTTAAAATAACTTAAATAATTTTCAATTCAAGCATTTAAAAACTTGTTTCTGTGTATAACTTTTGAAGCATATTGTTTTGCTACTTACTTTTCCACTTTAGCATAAGAAGGAAAATCATTTTAAGCTTAATTTGTTCACTTTATGTGCTTGTCCACTTTGTCTTTCTACCCCTTACCTTTCCTGTACTGAAATTATTTCTCACCTTTTTATTTTCATCATACAGTAGCTAATGTAAATCATATGGTGGCCTTTTCTTTGCTCCATTCAGGCTAAATGGATCTTTCTCTCAACAAGCAATTAAATTGTTGAGTTACGAGATGAAAGAATTCTCTTTAAAATGGCAGTATCGTACACCAGCTGTTTGCCTGATAGGAGAGGTAAACCTGTGTTTGAGACCGGAGAGCCATTTTTATTGCATGGTATCAGCCGTGAAAGAGGTGCTAAGATGGACACTCTGTACCACCGGCGCGCCAAAAACTAATCTAAATGGAAAACACATTGTCTTCATTATTTTGCAAGTGCTGAAAGAACACTGTTGCCATAGTAACTGGCAGGGGAGGCCGAGGGCTGCTTCAGGGCCAGTGAACGGAGTACTGGAGAGCCCTCCCGAGCCCAACTACAGAAATGGCCAGTTAGTAAATGTAAAAGTGCTGCTCACTCATGTAATTAATTTCAAGGAGGATTGGTGTGTGTGTTGGGAGGTGTCCTAAATGCAAGATAACAGATTTAACATGGATACTTAGAAGCTCTTTGCAGCGTTTAGTGCCGCAAGCCATTCAGTGGCCCTGGAGCACGCGAGTGAGGGGCTGTATGCGGGCGTGTGGTGGGGGTAGATGAGGGTGTGTGTTTGATTAACAGCAGCGATGACGACATGCTGTTTTGCAAACATGCGGCTGAAATTGCTCACATCCATAAAGCTGTGGCTGCCAGGCATAGCTTGAGTTTTTCTCCGGAGGATTTTTAACGAATGCCAAGAAAGCTGTTGTTTTCGTGAGGTGGTACCAGACACACAGACCAAAAAATGAAGAAAAAGCTGTAGAGCTTTATTTAAAAAAACATGCATAAAAATAACACCCGTTCATATCATAAACTGTCTCAGTTATGCTACCAAATCCAGTCTGTGGTCGTATTTATCTTGTCTCATATTTTGAATACCAAAAGGGATGTTCCTTTCAAGCGGTCTGCTACAGTTCTGGGAATCCAACTTATAAGGGTCCTGCCAAAGGGGCGGGGCCTAATGATTTGTTATCCATAGCATGACCATTTTAGTCAGTCATCTAACTTGACACTTGGACTTTTATTTACATGGCTTCAAATAATGAATGTTTCTGTTTCCTCTAAAATAGGTTTTGAACACTTGCATGCTTGTTTTCAAGTGTGCTCTGTGCAGAGTGATCTCTTTTGCAAGTACAAACAGGTAGGAAACCTGATTTATCCAAAGTATTACATCTGAATAAATCTAGCCTAAGAGATTACCACTGTCCATAATGTCATTATTATCATTCATACAGTATTTACAAGATAATAGAGAAACAGAAAATCTGAATCAAATTAATATAATTTGAACATAAATTGTATTTAAATGGGTTCTTTTTTAACTTAATGTGTAAAATAGCACATTTGCTTTGATCTTGAAATTGATTGCATCACTAAGTATTGTAAAATGTAACTAAAATTGGCTACTGAATTATTGGTATAGTTTCAAAAGATGCTGGTTAATGATCTTCTTGGTCAGCTAATGAGGAAGTGCTAACAGAGGCGGGCCGTGTGTCAGGGACAGAACTCTTCTGTGAGAAGAGGACGGTGGCGTGATCGCTAATGGCTGCGGCTCTTGTGCGCGGAGGCTGTTTGTCACCGCGATTCATGTCAGGGTGTAATTGGTTTACCTGCCCGTGTCTGTTGTGAGGCTTGTCTGCATAGCTAAAAACAAATTACCCACCAATGACCTTTCAGCTACACAGACCACCCGGCCACACAGGGCACACCGGGCGGGGAGGAAGTAGTGAAAGCGGTAGAGATGAGTTTTATGCAAAGCAGTGTGTTCTAAATAGAAATAGGGTTCGAGTGCCATGATGGAGGTATTTCTTGACACGCTTTTGGCTCTGTTTGGTGGATGTCTTTGGGGAGGTTTATTTGAGCCAGCTCGCAGCATGCACGGTTTTAAAAGGAGCAGCTTTGTGAGAACGAGACGCTCATAGACTCCGGTGTCCACCGCTCTGGATGGAAGGCGACTGCTGGTTTTGAAAAAGCAATGGCTGCGGCATGTGGCTCCGTTTGCACCACTTATCTGTCAAGAGCAGTAAAGGGGGAGAGAGAGATGCCGTAATTCCCTACTTCCTGCATGAAGGATAAAATATCCATTTTAGTGACAGCATAGATGGGCCTCAATTTAAATCTTAATCCACAGGGGCTGAGTCGCAGTCGGCCGGATTGATTCAAGCCTGCTGCGTGTGCAACTGCGTGCTCCGGGCGACGCTGCACAAGTTGATTTTCTTTGTGATTGTCTGACACTTCGTCGCCACCCTTCCTGCGCTCATTTCTGTTTGCGCTGGCATGTGTGGATGACAAAAGCTCTCTGCCACTATTTGTTTATTTCCCTCCGTGCCAGAAGCAGCCACTTCCAATTCGTTTCTTTAATTAACTTGAAGAACAACAGAAATGCTGTTGGAATCGTACTGTATTTTTTTCACGTCGTCTGTTTAGCAGTGTTACTAGGAGAATCAGATAATTAAAGCTGTAACTTTTTTGGTGGGGGGGGTTAGAATGAACAAAAATCTGTTGTTTAGCAAATACATGACAGATCAGTGTTCAGAACGGTCTCCTGATTAAAACCTTACTCTGATTCACAGCGTTAAGTTAAAAATAATGATTTACAATTTACACTTTTGGGTTCATTTCTAGGGAAGTGCCAGGATGAGTTCATTTGACATGTAATAAAGTATGTAAAGTAACCTGCAATTTCATGTTCCAAACAGAGATGGCGGCAGAGAGGCTGAAGTTACAGATTGCAGTTTTTATTATTATACATGTGGAATATTTTTTTGCATTAAGGCACTGTAATATTTATGTATTGTTTATACATATTGATTTTCTACTTAATACTAAATTCTCCATTTTTACATTTGCATTAAATGACTTAACAGCTACATCAATGATAGCTAGTGATGTCACAAAAGTGCAGAGTTAAATTATTTTAAATTGTAAAGTATTTTCCCAAAACAGCCGGCTTATTCCAGTGTCTATAGGACAGTAATTTTTTGTTTGTCCAATTCACCAAGAGGAAATACTGCTAGCACTACAGACTGGGCTTGGCTATAAGTTCATGTGCTAATCGTGAGCTTGATGTCAGTCCATTTCAGCCCGATCCCATTAGCTGTGCAATCTGAGAGCTTTGTAAGCAGCAAACATCTGAGATTGCTCTTCTCTAACCCGCTGAACTCGGTTCTCCAGCACACTCACAAACAGGTGTAAGAGCTCTGAGCTGTAAACACGGTGCCATTGATCAGTCTTTTTAATTAGTCAGTGAGATAATTAAAACACTGTATTTTCACTCAGCTGGGTTCATCAACATCGCTGTGTTTTTTAAACCAATACTGAGCGCCAGTAACAAAGTTGCACCCTATTGACAGGTTCTATTCCGGGAAACTGTCTTTTGCCTCTAATAGTTTTCTTTTCATTTAATTGGAGTTTCACACTAATTAGATTTGTCTTATAAAACTCGAGAACAGCAGGAGGTCGGATGTTGGAGCTTTTTGAGAGATGTTAGTCTCACTTGTGAATGATGTGCGAGCGTGTGGCTGTGTTTGAATGGCTGTGCAAATCACAAAGTCTCTTCATAATGTGTTCAGTTTTTGTTTTAATGCAAATTTACTATTGCAAATGATACAGAATTGTTATAGAAAGAAGATCCCCCCTCCCTGTTCAACCCCAGCCATCTCCCACCCCATTAAATTAACAGCTGTCAGAACAGAATACTGTGTTTGTGTTTGTGAATGTGTAATGAAGTTGTGTACATGAAGTACCA
>JAZGTK010002942.1:0-19320 GCA_036877625.1 Ambastaia sidthimunki | reverse complement strand
TACGATAAAGAAGGCCGTTCGCATATAACCGCACTGGCCGACTACGCCATGCACCTCCGTGAGCAGATGAAGTACATCAACGAGCATTCCTTCAACAACTTCCAGATGAAGATTGGTGAGCATCAGAACTTGCAGGATCACACAAGTCCAGAAGCTGGATAGGCATAGTTGAGCAATTTCCAGGATGCCGACATGTGTAAATGCAACAGTATACAATGCAAAATATAATATCTGAAAATAAATATGATGTGTGTGTTTGTAGGACTGAACATAGGGCCAGTGGTTGCAGGAGTTATTGGAGCCAGAAAACCCCAGTATGATATTTGGGGAAACACAGTCAATGTGGCCAGTCGGATGGACAGTACTGGGGTCCCAGATCGTATTCAGGTATGACTGTTCACAGTCTTATACACTCGGTAACACCCAATATTAGTGTCACCCGATATTAGTGTCATCAGTAATAGTCGGGCAAGACTCCAATTTATATCCTGTGAGCACCACAGCTCACAGAATTATATAGCACCAAACAGTATAGTAATTTATAGTAGGACAAAAGGAAAAGTGTCTGGCTCTGATATTTTACTCCATTTCTTGCAGGTGACCACAGACCTGCACCAGGTGTTGGCCAGTAAAGGTTACCAGCTGGAGTGTCGTGGGATCATAAAAGTTAAAGGCAAGGGTGAGATGACCACTTACTTCCTGAACGACGGGCCCCCCAGCAGTTAGCAGCCTGTTAGCGTATCTTCAGATTCCCACAATTCCCCAGAGAGAGAAGGATTGCGTGACGCAATCTGAAGTCAAACAAGTAGCCATCGCTATCACTTGAAGATAAAAACAAACAAAAAGGAAGATCATTGAAAAAAACAAACAAGACTCCAGAGCGGAGAGCCGTGACGTGGCAGTCATGGATGTGGCTGTGTTTGCCTTGAGGGACAATTGTTTCTGTTAGTAAAGCCTCAGGCTTCTTGAAAGATGCAAAGTCTGTTTATTTAATAAAGGCCTTTTATTCGCCGAAGAAAAACGCTGTACATAAAGCATTTTCTCACATTTTATTTACATGTGACATTTTTTTCTCATTTTTATTTCAGGAGAATATAAATACAGGTACTTATGTTTTGAATTTCTTATTTATTTCAATTGTGATGTTTTGTGCAAAAAAGTCCTTTATGGGAAACCGTGTGAATGCATATGCATACACATTTATACTGTACATAAATATGTACGCCTGTATATTTGTGTGTGTTCAAATACAGTATCTGTATAAATTAAAAAGAGAACTATTGACCAAAGACCAAAGTATTTAAAGAAATGAAGTTGTCAAAACATTTGCGGGAGTTTTGAATATTATTTATTGCTCTGATGTCCTCACCCTTCTATTTTTTCAGTTTTTACTGTTTATTCATTTACAGTAATTTACACTGATGATTGACCAGCAATCCGGGTGACTAGCAGTGCGTTCTTGATCAAATGAAGGACTGAATGGCTTCAACTTAAAGTCTTGATTTTTCCTCAGAAAGAAGATGAATAAGTTGTGTGTATAAGGTGTTTCTCTGTAATTGTAGGCTTTTTTTAAAGTACGACCAGGTCAGGGCCTTCAACACGTCCTCAAGGGAGACTTTCTTTCGTTTTGTGTTTTCCGCCAACCATTTCTTCTTTTTCAAAGAAGTATTTTTGGTACAAAATGAAATAAAAGGAAAAAAAGAGGTTTTTTGAAAGCATCTGGGGACAAGCCACGGCATTGGAAACCACGGTACAAGACAGTTTATCCAATTCATTACAGAAGGACTTTTTTAAAAATGAAAGAAATATATCTATAAATTATGACTGAATACTGTGCTTTGTAATCTCGAAGGGGCATAACTCTTTTCACTGTGAGGTTTCTATGATACGACAAGCTGCTCTCTTGCCAAACTTAAACAGCTCAAAAGCATGTCTGATTTTGGTATCTTCTCTACAATTTTTGTTTGTTTGTTTGTTCGTTTGATTCCCTAAAGTTTTAACGTTTGGGTGTTTTGTATCACCTCTGTATCAGTTCTTATTTATATTATGGTTGTTCTTATCTATTTGATTATGATTCCATTCCAGCTGAAGAGACGAAACAGTGACCTGAATTGAGATGTTAAAGCATGTTGGTACTAACTGATCAACTGCAGTCAGTGACATATGGTCAGAAGAACAGTATTCCCTCCACTGCTTGTTATGCTTTATTTCAGTGAGCATTACTTTTAAAGGGACAGTACACCCAAAAATGAGAATTTCACTCTCATGTTGTTAGAAACCTGGATGATTTTTTTCCACACAATTACAATGAATAAGGAACAATTGATGCTAATCATTGGTCCATAGGCTCTATATTACGAAGTCGTGGGCCATATTCAAAGTCTTCTGAAGCCATGTGAAACATCAAAATGTAAGTCGTAAATGAGCAACCCACACATTTTTTTTTAATTTCTTTTTTGTAATGTGTTCCATGAAAGAAATGCATACATGTATAGACCATAGGGATATGCCAGTAATGACAGAATTGTCATTTTTGGGTGAACTGGATGCCACATGAAAACTCATGCATTGCCCTTGCAAGATAAAAATTTGTCAACAAAGTGAATACATATAATATCAAACTATTACTCAGCCAGCTAATTTGCTAACATAGAACCAATAGAGACTTTCCATACACTGCATGCATGCAGTGTGAATCACAGTGTATTTGCCTTAATTGAACAAACATATATATATGATATCAGTGCCTATTCTGTAACACATGCGCAGCTTTGCTACATAACCAGGACGTAACCCTTACGACCCGTAAAGAGGCCACGTTTGTTAACCCGGTCACCTGTTTTACTGTATGAACTTGCATGGCAACCAAAGCATTGTCTCTTCACTTTTAGAAAACTTGCTGTGATAGTAGCTTGGTCATTGTATGTCAGTTGATCACGTTTGTACCCAAGGCAGTGCGCCCTGTTGTTCCGTCCAGTATGTGCAATGAAGTGTACACGAATGAAAATTTAGGGCAAGTGAAGCAAGCAAAGTATCTGATGTGTTGTGGTCGAGCAGAAGTGTATTTTAGTACTACTGTCACACTCACACTGGGGCCTCTGTCTAGATCAGGTCTAAACAACCCCTGATCGTAGTTTCGTTTTCTTTCACTTTTTTGTTTGTTTGTTTTGTTGTTTTGTTTAGTCAAAGGTCTAGAAAAGGGACTAGCTTTTCAACTTTGCAAAGGAAAGTTGAGAAAAGACTTGTTGACTATAAACAAACTTCTCCCCTCTAAAATAAAACATGTCTGTTTTATTTGTTTTTGTGATTTCGCTTTTTATTGTTGTTTGTTTCGATTCTTTTTAAGATTTTTTTACTTTGGCATTACATTTAACTAACCTGTGATGATACATAAATGAGTGTTTTGTTTGCTTCTTTTTAAAATAATTATCATTGACATGATAGATTTGACAGTGTTCAGTGTTCTTTGTTGATAATGGCAATTAAGGGTAATTTGTTTGCAATGAATAATAAGGATTTGAATAATTAAACCTAGTATCACTTTTAATTTTAAGAATGTGAATTGACCAACTTTATACCATGTGACTCTACCTGTGAGTGTAAGACAGTTTGCTCACATGCTGTAAATATTTTAGAGGCTGCATCCAGATGCATTTTGTGTGTTGAGCCATTTTGTAATGCAAACACCACTGCTCCGGTAACCAAACATCTGATCCTGGATCAGTTATTTCATATAGTTCTAGTCAGACTCTGATACTAATGAAAGAAGAACCAAAACACTGAAGCTCCTAAAAACTTTCTTTATTAACCTCAAGTTTTCAGGTCAAGTTTAGACAAAAAAAATTGTTCAAATGCTGGCAACACATTATAAAGTTATCATGAATATATTTAGCACACATATGGAAAGTTAATGCATTACATTCTAACAACAATATGGCACAGTCTTATATGTATGCTTTTGTTAAGATTGTTTTTACATAAATCGTTGATGTAATGTATTCATGTGAAAATATATGTAATTTTCCCAGACTTCAATAATCTGAGCCTCTGAGGAGAGCATTGTAGGGCACCGTGGCCTTGTTCTTTTGGGTAGATGTCATCATTTTTAAGTTAGATCACAAACAGGTTGATGTAGGTCCATATTTGCCATTAGAGCTTTTAATTGATCTTTTTGTGCTCAAATGCACCCGCAGTCCTCATTTTGTTTGCATTTCCTGTTGCATGGCCTCCAGTCTTGCTCTGTTCAACAAGGCTAAGAATTGAACTGCTGGACAGAATGGGATGTACTGCTGTGTTGCAGCATTATGGAATCGGATTGCAGTAAGTTTCAACTATTCAACAAAATTCTTCAAAAAGTATGTCACTGTATATACACACATATGTGTATGTGTTTGGCAGTGTTAATAGTTTAACAGGCCAGGGATCAAAACAAACTGAAGTTTGCATCGGTCATAGACATCTCGTTTACAAACCTATAAAAAGCAAATATGTATTAAAGCACTACTGAATTTAATGCTGTAAAATATGTTAAACAAGCAAAACATAAACGACTCTTCATACTTTGTCATTTCGCTGTTTTTGCGTGGGAAGCGACGGATTTGAGTCCAGGACTCCTGATTCTTGCTGCTTCCAGTGGGAATCCACCAGCCATACTGCTGATTGTCCGTCAAAGGTACACGATACAGTTCCTTAGGAGCTGAGATAAAAAACATCAGGGATAAACTACCAACAAATATATGCAAGCAAACGTGAGAGCTTAAGGGACAAGAATGTCTACAAATAGAAAATACTGTGGTGGTACCATGGTACAACCAAGGACGTATAGTACTCAAAACATACCATGGTATTAATTATGTACTAAAAAACAAGGTTCTTGTTGTGGTAAACGTAAGAACTACAGTAATACTTTTGTTAGGGGCATTTTTGAGCAATTACACATACTATGCATTCAAATATGTATTTAAAAATGCAGTTTGTTTAGTTCAAACTTACACCTGGGCATGTAAACCCGTCTGATCGTCCGGTATTGACTCTGATGCGAGTCTGATCTCATACTGCAGGGATCCGCGTATGTTAGTCCGCTGTTGTATCTGATGGGTGGAAGTCCGCGCAGCATTGAACCATCTGAAAGTAATACACATATTTGACAGAACGACTTACAGGAGTCGTTTAAATAGAAAGTGGTAAAAAGCCGTAAGAGTTTTCTAGAACGGCCGCATTAAAGTTGCCCTGTAACCCACATGCGTACCTCCAACATCTGATTTGTTTTGGCCAGATGATAACATTCTGTCTCCAATTGGCCTTTGATAGCCCAGGTATGTGATTCCGAAGAAAGCCATAACCTAAACTACTGTATAACTACACGCCTGAAAGATAGACGAACAATCGCCGAACTTCTACCGAAAACAGTCGAACCTTAAATGGTTAACGCTTAAAGCGTTGCCATGGAAACTTGCACAGCCCCCTCACACGTGGATTTAGGAAGACCAACTTGGATTGAAGACCAAATTTCAACGCCTTTTGGCAAACCTATTCACATACAGATTAAATGTAACATCTATATTGCAGAGGAAATTAACCCAGGGTTAAATTATTCAACGAGATCCACCTGGTATAGCGGGATTGTGATCTTATAAGACTGAAACGCAACACGACATTTAATTCAAAACATCTTTTCTGATGTTTATAAATTTAACACCAAAAAGGGTTACAAATCAATATAATCTATATAAGATAATTAAATGCATTGATCTATTTAAGGTTCTTTCAGAAAAAGCTGTATTTATCATCAAAATTACAGATGAGTTAATTCTTTATTTCAATACATATGTAATAATATTGTCCTGATTTCTGTATCCATATATACTGTGGGTTGTTGTGTTTGCATGCTTTGGTTATCTTTGAAGTACCAGTAAAAGTTTCTTCTTGTCATTAGACTGTGTCCTTTTCAGAGCCTTATTTTAAATGGTATAAGAGGCAGCTGAAAAATAACTAGATTTATTTTGACATTTGACAATTTAACTTTAAAAATTACAATTCTATTCCACAATTCTTCGTTTAATAAGTGTTTAATGGGACCGAATGGCAGCATCATCATGAGAAGCTGTGACCCTTCTGACATTTATCAGCACTGGGCTTTTATCTGATTTAAAGTTAATTTCAGTCTGATTACCTCACTTGTGTTTGGATTTATTGCACAAAACAGGATTGCTACAGTTACTGCCCAAAACAGTTACACAAATGTTGCCTCATACTTTTGCATCAATTTACTTTTGTGTAACACATATTTCACTTAGCAGTTTAGGTCAGTTTAACCAGACTTGATTTACTGCGGTTTACTGTTAAACCCATTAAAATTTAAAGTCTTTTTGTAACTTCATTACAGTGCTCTGCATGTAAGAGCAATTACCCCAATTTAACGCAAGGTGGCGATAAGGCATTAGAAAAGAATAGAACAGTCGCATTAAAGTTTGCGCTAAAATTTCTACTACGTTATTGTTCTCTTCAATAAACGTTTTAACTTTAAACCATTAATATTCATGCCAGTTTTATTAGTATTAAAACTAAATCTTTTTAAAATATTATTTTTATATATTAGTTATTCTCGAAACATACTAAATATATAGCAAATATGGCTAATTCTTGCATCTAACCATAATGTAATAATTCGATTTTTTTTCTTGATTCATTATTTAGTATTTTTTTAATAATGTGCAACGTCATGCTGACTTTGCTAAATTTCATTGAGTTTGCGTTCAACTCTAACTTACATTTTTTTTCGTTGGCGCATACCTGCATGATGCTGCATTCCTGTTGGATGGAAGATCTTTCCGTTTGTTTGCCATTGCAGCTTTTAGCTGTCAATCATCAGCGTGCGTGGGCTGTGATCAAGAACGTCCGCCAGTGATTAGCAAACGCGACCCTTAAGCACCGCCCACTAGAATATATCCCCTCCCACTTTTGTTTTTTCCCAAGCGCAGATGCGTGGTGACGTCATACAGGCATAGCAGCAGTGATGGGCAGTCGAGCGAGCGCTGGTGAGTTTCTCTCTACACCAATAAGATCACAGAATTCCGCAGCGTCAATTTCACGGGGAAGAAGGAAACTGGTTTAAAGAAATGTTTCTGTAATTTATATAGTTATCAGCTGACCGACCACACTTAACGAGCGTGTTTCCTTCGTTACTCTTTTAGCTTTTAAATCCCGCAAATATTTTGTCCTGTTTGGCACAAATCGGTATCTGTAAGTAAAACGTTTCTCATGCAGTGTGTTTGATTCTGCAGTACATCAGCTTGTGTGCTTTCTAACATCAGCTATTCCTAACTACAGTTTCTGATGCGACGTTATTTGTTGTTACATCTGTTCGTGTACATAACTGTAATCTGTTGTAAATGTGTATTGCATTACAATCATTCATACAGAGAGAGAAAGAGAGAGAGGTTGAAAGTCTAATATGAGTTCACCAAGTTATCATTCGAGTTGCAGGTTGAGTCCTGTTTAATAGGGGATTAGGTTGAGGATTGTGCTAATACCATTATAGTAAGTACGCGGTATGGGTTGTGGGAGGTCGTGTTTTGTGTCAGCAGTGCTTACAGAGCAATATGTGAATCATGACGTATGTGTGTATATTCTATCTCGTATGCCACAGAGAGAGCACACACTGCAGTCCCTGATCAGAGTGGTAGGACAATGTGTTGATCATCCCAATGCAAACATAGTTGTGATGTCACTGAATCGTGATTGTGTCCTCATTTGTTTGAAAAGAACTGTTAGAGGTGCCATAGTCATTATTGTGTGCCTGTTATAATATATAAAATATAGGCATGACTCAGCATTGATTAGAAATGCTAGAATGTAGTTTTTCACAATCCTGGGTTCATTTTAGTTTTTTCATAATAGTCCTGTGTTGTGACAACTTAATAAAACAACAATAATAAAAACAACAACAAAAGAAGCCTGCAGATATTATCTGCTACAAACTGCACGTTTAAAATAAATACAAGAATTAGAAGTATTTCGTCTCTATTTCAGACATTAATCTGCATGCTATTTACACTTCTAGGCACATTTAGACAGATTTAAATATTATGATTTATTTTTTGTGGTTGCTCTGTCATGCTGTGTTTTTTGTTGTCATAGCATGTGCCATGTATTGTCTATTACCATGTGTGCTAATACTTTACTCACCCTACTGTATGTGAATGCAATAACCTTATTGGAAGTTGTTTTTGTGCACCAAATTGACATAAGACAGCTCAGATGTGTGCAATAATCTTTTCCTGACACCTGCAGAGAAAATGAGCAGCCTTCCACTCTCACGTTCGGAAGTGTTTGGGCAGCTGAGGAAAGAACTCCATGATGATGTGGAGTTTCACCAGTCTGACACACATATCTTCATCATCATGGGCGCTTCGGTGAGTGTGTGTGTGTTGGGGAATATATTTCCATCTCTTTTTTTTTTATTTGTCTATAGATTTTTGTTTCACATCTGTTTTTCTGTAAATATGTTTTGCAACAATGCAAACATTGTGAAAAAGGGGAAAAAATAAATTTAAATAGAATTATTGATGCTCTGTTATTGCAGCATGGACCAAAAATGTACTAGTTATTTTATTTTCTATTGTTCCTTGTTAATAGACAGAACATCTTTCTTGCATTTTTTTAAAGTTACCACATGCTTTACAACTTAATAGCACTGATGTTATTGCTGGTCATTTAGGGTAGAAAATCTTGCATTCTACTAAATGACCTTGATATATTTCATAGAAGGAAGTACAGCTGAAATTATGCAACCAGGGAAAACCCTTAACATATTGTTATCCAGACAGCACAGGGGGTTGAGTAATTCAGCAGTTCTTTTAAAAGCCCATGAACTCTTAATGGCCTTGAAATGTGATTGGCCACATGTAGCAATGTAGGTCTCCGATTGGCTGGTCCTGATAAAATACTTGTCTGGTCTGCTTTGGTTATAATTTGATATAAGCTAAACTAGAATTGCAGTAAATGCTGAAAGAAATGAGGTAAATTAAGAAAATAAAAAGTTACAGCAGGTCAGACCTACACACTTCTGTATAGAGCTTCTCTCTAGTGATGAAATAAAAAAACCTCTTCCTTCTTTTTTGGTTAGCTTTTCCTTGTTCCGCTTTTTTATCATATCTTTTGCTTTGTGAATAGAGCTTTGTTATTTGGACAGTTGGCTTTTGTAATTGTTTGGGTTTGTTAACATGGAGCAGTGCTAGTAAGCTGGATTGTGCCATATCACTCACCATCAGCACTTTCATTCAGTGTGTGTGTGTGTGTGTGTGTGTGTGTGTGTGTGTGTGTGAAGAGAAAGAGAGTGTTTGTAATGAGAGTTAGGAGTTAGGAAGATGGCAAGGCTGATAGAGATTCATGGTCAGGTCTGGGTCACTGATCAACACAGTGTTGACACATGGCCTGATGTTGAACAATGGGTCCATCCAACCATGTCAGCTGCTTGCAAACATCACTTCATTAGTTCTAATGGAGAATGAGGCCACTGGTATTTCATAACTTTCTGGATAAGCATTTTAAAATGTGGTTGCTGCTTACAGGTTATTGATCTGTTTGAAATAGTTGGCTTGAATTAAAGAGAAAAATGGGGGGAGCCTAAAAAATGTGACATCCTTAAGTCTCTACTGCTAGATATTTCTAAAAGCATAATTTATAAGCTTTACAATGCCATGAGTAATAAAATGCATTTTGGGTGGTTTGTCCCTTTAACTGTTCACAGAGTTTGATATACATTCCAGAGTTATGAACAAAAGCATATCACTTTCCTGGATTTTTGTCAAGTCACACTTACTAAGTGCTTTCCACCATTAGCAACTAAGTGACTAATAGATTTCATGGCATATTGCATATCGACTAATAAATTATATACCCTATATAACATCTATTGATATGTGACTCTCCCAGCTCAGTTTAAACAGACAGAATGGTGCTGTCTCGCTGTGCACAGTGCATTTCGTAAGTGTTTAAATGGGTGTGGAGCAGCTCTTATGAGGAAAATGACCTTGAGACGATTGAGTCACATAGTACAGAGTTGGGCTGGCTTTTGTGCCTTTGCTAAAATTTAAATTTATATGGGCTGAGCTCTCTCCCTTGACCCAATGAATTTAAAAGTATAACTATAGGACATTAGAAGGCCCCCATTATCACAGGATTTGGGAGATATTATATTTTCTGTTGTAGGAGTATGATATTTAGCTGCCTGTTTTGCTTGTATTTAATTTGCTTTAAACGCATTTATAGTTGCCATGTCAGATAAATTCCCAGCAGTTTGTGGGTTGAGAGATTTGTGGCTGTGACTGATTTTTGCAGGCCCTGTGCAAATAGTTCTGTTTAATCATTTAAGTCTTTTCTTAACAACATTGAACACAGAGTCAGGAATCTAATGAATATTCTTTGAAACTGGCACAAAGTGAAATGTGGCGGTTGTTGCATAATTCAACCCAATGGTTCTTTTTTAAACCCCATTTAAAAAATAAAGTTCTGTGCAAAAGTTGTGTTTTTTGTTAACATCATTGCTAACTTGACACACACACAAATGCATGTGGGACACGCCCCACACTTTAAGCTTACATAGTTAATAACTTTAACAGCAATGTAATAAATGTGCTCTTTTCATAGGGAGATCTGGCCAAAAAGAAAATCTACCCAACATTATGGTAAGTACTTTAAAAAAATTATGACAAAGGAATTAGTTAAAGTCTCTATGGCATTATATAATTCTTTCTCTGGTAGGTGGTTGTTCAGAGATGGTTTGCTTCCTGAACAGACCTATTTTGTGGGCTTTGCTCGTTCCGACCTGACGGTGGACTCCATTCGCACAGCCTGTATGCCCTACATGAAGGTCACAGCTTTGTTTCGTGTGTGATTTTTGTCTCTAAACAATATGTGCTTTTGTGTTTGTTTTCTAAAGTTTTTTTCTCTTGCCTTCAGGCGGTCGACTCTGAGGCTGAGCGGCTCTCTGCGTTCTTCAGTCGGAACTCGTATATCAGTGGAAAGTATGTGGATGGATCTTCTTTCGCCAACCTGCACACACACCTGCTGTCCCTGCCGGGAGGGGCTGAGGCCAACCGCCTCTTCTACCTGGCCTTGCCGCCCAGCGTCTACCATGATGTCACCATGAACATCAAACATCACTGCATGAGTGACAAGTAAGAAGAAACTATATGCATTTGTTCAATTATGTGATCTTGTACTTGACTTGAGCCATGGAAATGCCTTAGCAAAAGATCAGAACCCCCTAGCACCCCCTCAGATAACTATAGCAACCACCTAACAGTGCCTTAGCTGCTGCACAGAACACCTTAGTAACCACCTATTAATAGCAACCACTATACCTATACCCCAGCAACCACTTGAACATCCTAGACTTACCCTAGAAACAACTTGAAATAGTTTAGCAATGCTTTAACAAATACTGAGAAAGCTGCCAACATAATAATGGGAAATGGTCAGGCCAGCACCAAAATAGTGTTAGCAAGTTGTGCAAGGAAAACACCTCACAAGTATAAAATCTCTTTAAAAGGTATAATTCTACATATACTACAGATGTTAAAAATCTCTTAGGTTTGCCATAGCTAAGGCTATTTATACAATGCAAAATGTTTCTTATTTGTGTGATTGGCAGAGGCTGGAACAGGGTAATTGTGGAGAAGCCATTTGGGCGGGACCTGCAGAGCTCAGAGGAGTTATCCAATCATCTCTCTTCTCTTTTCACAGAGGATCAGATATACCGTATAGATCATTATCTAGGCAAAGAGATGGTGCAGAATCTAATGGTTCTGAGGTACGATTCTCTTCATCTTTGTCTGTCTCACTTTGCTCCAGTCTCGGATTATGCTTTTCACTGGCTGTCAGGCACACTTGTTGTTTCTGAATAATTAAGGTTTGAACTCCACCAGGAAATGCTTGCTGTGTCTCCATAAGTCATAATTCTCTTATTATTCCCCAAAGGTTTGGAAACCGGATCTTTGGTCCCATATGGAACCGAGACAGCATTGCCTGTGTGGTTCTGACCTTCAAAGAGCCGTTTGGAACCCAAGGCCGCGGGGGATATTTTGATGATTTTGGGATCATTCGGTTAGTGCGGATATTTTCAGGATGTTTTGAGGTATCGTTATTTGTAAGAGGTCATGTTTTCACTGACACATCTACATAGTCTGATGTTGGATCAGACAGATGATGTAATGTCACAAAAAATGCATACAGGCTCTAAGACCACATTGAATTTGAATCTGAAGTTGAATCTAAATAAATTTTTAGGATTTTGCAAAAATAACCATAAGAAACATTGTTAATCAGGTTTCGAGTGTGTGCTTTTAATACAAGTCATTCATTTTCTGAAATCCATGTTAATATTTCAGTTACAATAATAAAGTTTCACTTGTTATGCTGATAATATTTCTAATAGGAAATTTTTTCATTTAGACCCCATTGAATGAGTTCAAAATCAAGACACTGTTTTAGTACTAGTTTAACTAGTGTTGCATGGTTGGTGCATTTTAAAGTGGATTTTAATATTGCAATCTGATTTGTAAATGAATGGAAATCCCTCTTCCATCTGTCTCCAGTGATGTGATGCAGAACCACCTGTTGCAGATGCTCTGTCTGGTTGCCATGGAGAAGCCGGCATCCACAAGCTCTGATGATGTTAGGGATGAGAAGGTAATGAGCCGGTCGGCCAATGAACTGTGTTCTGTTGTCTTTTGCAGCACTCATCTGGCTCTTATCTAAATGGTGCTAAATTTAGCCAAGAGGATCAGTTATGCAAATATATCCATCTCCTGCCGTTGCCACTATCTTCCAGTTAGCCATTAACAAGAATCCATGCTCTTTACAAACAAAAAAGCAAGTAATTTATAAACTTATAGGTTTATAGAAATAATAGAGCAATTAGTTACATGATGTACAGGTCAGGTGATTAATTTGCCTGCCTGTGAAGAAAAATGGCTGCATGCACCAGCCAAGCAACTTCCAATAAGATGAATGGGAGTAATAAACAGGGCCATCCCAAGCTGATGCGGGGCCCATGACGTCCTTTGCAGACCTCTAGTGCGGTTCAAAGGTTGCCCCAGGTGACGTTGGATAGCTCTTCTTGGCATTTTCTGTCCGTTTTTTAATCCTCTCTGACTCCCCCTACAGGTGAAGGTGCTGAAGTGCATCGAGCCGGTCTCTCTCTCAGATGTGGTTTTGGGACAGTATGTGGGTGATCCTGAAGGAGAGGGAGATGCTAAACTGGGTTACCTAGATGACCCAACTGTGCCTAAAGGCTCTACCCAGGCCACGTTTGCCACTGCAGTGCTTTATGTAAAAAATGAACGCTGGGATGGTGAGTGTTTTAACTTAAGCATCTACATTTATACACAGACAATCTGTCTCTGTATAGTTTCAGTTAAACACAACTTATTTATTAGTTTTAGTAGTAGTATTATAAAAATGCACTGATAGTAATAATTAACTGATATTTACAGTTGTGACCAAAGACCCTAAAGTTGAGAGCTTGCTAGTACTGTATTAAACCTGTTGTTTCTTTAATGGGCTGTGATGAAAACTAAAGGCTGTTGGCAAAACAAACCTAAACACTGTCAGTTTTAAAGATATCTCCTATTAATTGCATGTTTTGTTTGACTGCACATTTAAAAGATAACAACAACTGCCTATTGCTAAATCTCATTGGGTTGCACATCTTGTCTTTAGTCCTGTCCTTCAACACAAGTCACTGTGTTTATTTAAGACAAAGACAGTTTGACATGCATGCCCACTCATGTCTCTTTCTCTTTACCTCCAGGTGTTCCCTTCATCCTCAGGTGCGGGAAGGCTCTGAATGAAAGGAAGGCGGAGGTGCGATTGCAGTTCACTGATGTTCCTGGAGACATCTTCAACGCTCAGTGCCGCCGGAACGAGCTGGTGGTGCGTGTGCAGCCCAACGAGGCCATTTATGCCAAGATGATGAGCAAAAAACCTGGAGTTTATTTCAGCCCCGAAGAGACCGAGCTGGATCTGACCTACCACAGCAGATATAAGGTAACAAACCACTGCCATACAAAACAAACATTTGCCTTACATCTGCATCTGTCATGTTTCTGTCATTTTGATCTCCCTTTCTCAGGACGTTAAGCTGCCTGATGCTTATGAGCGTCTGATTTTGGACGTCTTCTGCGGCAGTCAGATGCATTTTGTACGGAGGTGAGTCTGCCACTTTGATCTCTGCTGTGATTGGCACACAAACCCGGAATGTTGTGTAGTAATTACACACGTGGCATTCTGGTTGTTTCCCAGCGATGAGTTGAGGGAGGCCTGGAGAATCTTCACTCCTCTTCTTCATCAGATAGAGAGGGAGAAGACACCACCCATCAAATATAAATATGGAAGGTAACACACATTTATTGTTTTGGAAATTGTTTTCCATTAAGTGGTGTGTAACACATCTTATGGAATTTCTCATTGGGTGTTTTTCTTTCATAGTCGTGGTCCTTCAGAGGCCGATGAACTGGTGCAGAAGGTGGGCTTCCGCTACGAGGGAACGTACAAGTGGGTGAACCCACACAAACTGTGAAAGAAGAGGATAACAGATGAGAAAGAATTAATATTCTGGTGCCTGAATTAGGAGAGATGCTGAGGCACTTTAAAATAGATTTGAAGACATGCACTGCATTTAAAATGGACCAAAAAAACAAAATTAGCTAACTTTAAAAAGTTTAAAAGGTAAAATTTTTTAAGTATGGTTTTATATAAATATTATGTCTTAATATAATTCCACAGTGTATTTCTTTCATTTTTATTATTTTCATTGTGTATTTTTTTAGAATGAACAGGTATAATTTTTTTTGATTGAACAACATTCTGATATTGATGCAGTGTTGATACCGCTTTCCAATTCCTTCTGTTTACATTGTAGTCTTTATTCTTTAAACAAAAGAAACAAAAAAATTCCATCATGCATTCCACTATCCTCAAGCAAAAGTCTTAAATATTATTTTTTTTCTAATTCACAATTTAAAAGTATTTTATAGGCAAAAGGTTTGTTAAAAGTGCAAATCTGCCTCTGCAATAAGAATTGTACATACAACTTTTTCCCATAACTGGTTATAATAAATATGTATTGTTGCAATACACCACTGAATCCATTTCAGACGTTTATAATCAGAATAAATGCCGTTCTGTATGAAGTATATTCTGTGTGTTTTATTCTTAAAACCTGCCTTAACATGCTCATTGATTGACTAAAAGAGCTGTTGTTATTTAATCTTATATAAAGCATGAGCAGGTATTACACCCCACATGTAAAAACATGTAAATGAGCTATGATGTTCAATGTTAAACCGTTCTCAAAAGATAGGTTGAGTCATGCCTTTTTTAGATATGGTTGGTCTTTTAGACATTTTTAGCCTTAGTTGGAACATTGTCAAACACTATTTTTTGTGTATGTTTGGAGGATTTGCTTTAAGCCCAGGGCGACAGTCCTGCCAGGGTGCAGATTATGGGAATAACTGCTTTTTCCCTGCTTGAATATCTTTGAGCTATGTAACTTTCTACAAAGTTATGCCCAGTGTTTTCTATTTTATTGTATTACCCATTTTAAAATAAAAGTAGTTTCAGTACCTCAAATTTTCCCCCCATTTTCCATTTTTTCATTAAATCCTATATTAAAATACTAATTTCAACAGTAGTCCTTATCCACAAATGCAGTACACTTTGGTTTCCTATTAATAAAGATTATTCATGAAATCTAATTACTTTTTGTCAGGTTTTGGTAACAAGGTTGAAAAACAACAACCTAAATCATCCCACACCCCACATAACTTTTAGTATGCCAACCTTCTGTAAATCATAATTTTCTAAATGTAAGCACTTTTTCACTGTAAATTTGTTTTGAAAAGGAAGAACAAAAATCGTGCTTTTTTTATTTTGTATCCTATTAACAGAAGGTTAACAGATGTTCTGATAGTTTTCATATTCCATATATACATATTTTGTATTCTTTTGTCATTCTATTTATGTGTATCTATTGCTCCTTATTTTCTTTAATTAAATGCCTGAACATCTAAAAACAAGATTTATTTTTATAAATCTGAAAAGCAGATTTGCTCCAGAAGCAAAATGGCATAAATGACATATACAAAAAAAAATGTTTAGTGATAAATTTTAGTGATAAAATCAGTCGGTAACGCTTTTTATGTGTCTTCTTTATATTTGTGTATCAACTTAATTATTGGGTAATTTTTTTCAGTAGTTTTAAACTTTTGTTAAAATTTGTTGGGACCTTTTTTATTACCGGAAGTACTTTTCTCCTAACATCCGTCTTCCGCCCCTGAACAACATGGTGGTAGAGGTGTAGCTGTTTCCATTTGCCTGGTTATTTGCTTGTTCTGAATGTGTTTTGTGTGGATTATACAGCAACATTTATAGCGTTAAGTAAATTTATCAGTCCGGCAAACACAATGAATATACGCAACGCACGGGTGAGTACATGAAAGTTTTGCGCAAACATGTGACATTAGTGTAAAGACGCCGTTTCAAAACGTAGTGATCCGCACACATGTACAGGTCTTATGGGAATCATAGCCATCATTGATGTGTAACTGCATGTGTATCAGCGAATGGTTGTCATGTCCCATATATCCCATTGGAAGTTAAGGGGGAAAGTAAACAGTAAATCCGTATTATTGAAATTGTAACACAGTATTACACATCGCCTGCACTGATTTCCTCTCTTGTGTTCTCAGCCAGAAGATCTGATGAACATGCAGCACTGTAACCTGCTGTGTCTTCCGGAGAACTATCAGATGAAGTACTACTTCTACCACGGCCTGTCCTGGCCACAGGTCTGTGACTGACACTATATAGAAACACTGATCTTAATACAGAGGGTTGTGTTACTGAACACCTGTGTTCATTTTCCAGCTCTCATACATAGCAGAGGATGAGAATGGGAAGATAGTGGGATATGTTTTGGCTAAAATGTAAGTTTTTTTTTTTTGTTTTTGTTTTTTAGCTTATGTTAAATTCATTAGGTTGTGTAGACAACATCATTACTGTCAAAACATTAGATATAGTTCAATTCCAAGTTGATTAAGATAACCTATATTAGGGTTTATATTGTAATAATATTATTCATTTTATTTATAAAATGTCTTCAATTTTACAGGGAGGAAGATCCTGATGATGTGCCCCATGGACACATTACATCATTGGTCAGTGTTTAAATTTGATTATAAGCTGGTTTCAGTGTGTTTACATGTTTACACAGTGGGTTAGCATGTACAATAATACACTAGTGTGTGTGTGTGTTTGTTTGTTTATGCAGGCAGTTAAACGCTCTCACAGGCGTCTTGGACTGGCTCAGAAACTTATGGATCAGGCCAGCAGAGCCATGATAGAGAACTTTAATGCCAAATATGTCTCTTTACATGTCAGGAAGAGGTAGAATCTATATGAGCTCTCACTTTCTGGAGCTTACCAGTCATCATGTCTAAAATGTTTACTGGAATATCTTTTTGACCATGTTGCTGTTTGTATTACAGTAACCGGGCCGCCCTTCATTTGTATTCCAACACACTAAAGTTTCAGTGAGTATTGGAGACACAAGCATGTTGCATTCTTGTCTGTATATTGATTCTAAGTCGTACCAAATGTTTTCATCCCGCTCTGTCAATGCTTGTAGGATCAGTGAAGTGGAGCCCAAATATTATGCAGATGGAGAAGATGCTTATGCCATGAAGAGGAATCTCACACAGATGGCAGATGAGGTGTGTGTGACATCCCAATTAAGCAAATCATTATGTGATGCATAGTTATTTTTGTATCTTGTATTTCTCAAAAGCCTAAAATGAAAACATGTTTAACTTCAAACCAATTTCCCAAATTCTGTTCTGACCGTCTACACCCACTGAACATCTGTTGAAGAAGAACATGATGTTTTCAACGTTTTTTTTTTTTTAACAGCCCACAGCAATCCTATACTGTCTTGACTTTATACCAACTGTTTAATTACAGTTAATGTCTTAATCAAACAGAATCCCAGAAGATTAGTCACTATCTAAATCAATAAAAGTTCTATCAATGCTGACTTGAAGAACATGAAGGTCTTCTCATGATGTTCAGTTGCAGAAACCAGGTGTGCGTCTGTGGGGCTCAGAAGCTCCGTCGTCTCAGGACACATCTGTGACCAGCCTGGTGGAGAAGCTGTCGGTGCAGGATGGAGAGAAGGAGGTGGATGGAGACAGTGGAGGAGAGAGTAAAGAGATGAGTGAGGTCAGCGAGGCCACGGAGAGCACAGACGTCAAAGACTCCTCCTCAGACTCTTAACTCATTTCAACAACTTTCCTTTAGGTTTCAAATCGCTTTACAGTGTTTATATGCTCCTCTGCTGGTTTTATTTTCAGTTATGAATCAGATTTTGTGGAAGCGGTTCACGGCTATAAAATTATCTAAGAAAATTCTCAATAAAGTTGGAAAGTGCACATCATCTCTGTGTCATCATCCTGGAAAAGTCATTTTTAAATCTTTATCTTTAAGGTCAACAAAACAAATGTTCAATAATGTATATATCAGATGTTTCAGAAAGAAAAAGGACATATACAGTAATAACAATGATTGCAAAAAAGTGATTTGATCTGTAAAAAATGTCAGTCATGCCAGATGGTTGGATGGGAGAGGTTGAAAAGAGGGATTTAATTAAAGTTAAATTAAAGCTTTACAACATGGCAATCTCACTGTTTTAATAGAGACCTTCTTGTTAAGGAGCCAGACATTTTGTTATTGTTTTCCACAAAATTATATTTTTTTGGCTCCCTTAAATTTTTTGCCCCCACTTTTTCTTTTAAACTAAAGCTGTCGTTATTGTTGCTGTGACTTTAGCATTATATGTAAAATATGTAGCAGATCTCTGCTCACTCACATGAAAGTTTCAGTTGTGTTATCAAGTGTAGTTCGTAACTCCTGCAATAACAGCCTCTATCAATCCTGCATGAATTTTGTGATGGCCATCAAACAATCTCAAACTCTTAAGATCAGTGTGAAATAATAAGGGACAATATTAAGGATGAAACTTCGAAATCAGCAGAGCTTCAGGTGCAACACTGATCCAAAAACAACACAAGATTTTGTGAAAAATCTGTTTTAAAGTTTTGTTAATTTGATCATTCTAATTACTTGAACTTGTTCTAATGAATTACAGTGACATACTACTCTAGAACTGAATAGGCCTTGGTTTGTATAACCGAGAATAACAATATTATTTAATTGATATCATGTAGAAAAAAATGTTTGTTTTCATTTATTTCTTTGGCT